>JAULBR010089794.1:0-12509 GCA_032355825.1 Melanodrymia aurantiaca
CATTCGTGGAAGAGTAGCCTATGTGGCGGCAGCGGGTTTCCTCTGTGACCATGTGTCAAAATAACCATGCGTCTGACATCCAATAACCGCTGATTTATAATCAATGTGTTTCTAGTGGCGTCGTTAATAAAACAAACTTTACATTTTACGTCCAGCTCCCTATTGAAGAAAATATTAGTGTGGTTTTTTTTGTGCCAACAGGTTGTGTGCCCGTGACACTACGCCCGCCCCACCCCCAGAACGTGAGCTCCACCCTACCAACAGTTCGCATGGTCGTTGAAGTCAGCAAATCGGTGGCCATCTTAACCAACACGTTGATCGTCAAGTTACTCAAGTCCAAGGTCAGTTTCTTTTTTCCACGTGGAAAATGATGTTAAACTATTTATCTCTTAATTCAAAATAGCATTCGATAGTTGAAAGCAGTGAATTTTGTCAAAAAATGTTTCAAATGTCTTTATTAAAAGAATATAACCTAAATCACAGTTTCCAATATTTTTTATTGGTCTGGATACAACTTATTATTAATATTAAGACTTAGACTCACAATAAATGTAATTTTCGATCCATGATTTATCCTAATATCTTTTTTGTACGATGATGATTGTTGATCCAAATACGTTGCCACAGTTGTTAGATAAGGAAGACCTGCCCAAGAGGTCTGGAATAGGTCTTAGACTGACAATAAATGTAAATTTCAATCCCTGATTTGTACTAATCTGTTTTCATAGGATGCTGGTTTGATAGTTGACCCGAAGACCTGGCCACAGTTGCTGGACACTGATGACCTGCCCAAGAGATGTATAATCGGTCGTAGACTGACAATAAATGTAAATTCCCATCCCTGATTTGTACTAATATTGTTGTTTTATAGGACGCTGGTTTGATTGTTGACCCGAAGACCTGGCCACAGTTACTGGACACCGATGACCTGCCCAAGAGATGTATAATATCCCTGATTTGTACTAATATTATTTTGTTTTGTAGGATGCTGGTTTGATAGTTGACCCGAAGACGTGGCCACAGTTACTGGACACCGATGACCTGCCCAAGAGGAAGCTGGCCGCTGTGTACCGAGCCCCGACACCCGAGATGATCTGCTACTTGGATTTCAGCGTCTCCACTACCGGCATGCTCGCGGGCGTCAAGGTAGGCCTACAGATAGTGAAATTAAAATATTTTTTAAATGGCTCTGGAATGGGAGACGCTGTCTGACAAGGGGCAGGGACCTGCTAATCCCGACCCCACACCCACCCATCTATTCAAACTTTTTTTTTTTTTTTCTCTCAAAATATGTTAGTTTTTTTTTTAGTATATAATTTTTTCGCATAGATTTAAAAATGGAGACCTTTTCTATTAAGTCATTATGGAACGCTACAAACTTTATCTTTATCTTTTTAAAAATTAAATTATAAAAAATGTTAAAATTGTCTTAAAAACTATCTTTTTTTGTTGTATTAATAATCAATGTGTTCCAGTGGTGTAGTTACTAACTATGTTTATCTTTATCTACAGATGTCGCACGCAGCAGCCACGGCGTTGTGCCGAGCACAGAAACTCCAGTGTGAGCTGTACCCATCGCGCGACGTCGCACTCTGTCTAGATCCATACTGCGGTCTTGGCTTCGTTCTGTGGTGTCTCAGCAGGTACGTTGATACGTCTTTTCTATTCTCGTCTTCATCCTATAGTGTCTCAACAGGTACATTTATACGTCTCGACAATATCTTTTTACTCTCGTTAAATAACAGACAAATAACTTTCTTTCTATTATTAAAAAAAGAGTAGCCTATGTGCTGGCAGAGGGTTTCCTCTGACCAAGTGTCGATATAACTGTGTTTGACATCCAATAACCACTGATTAATATGTACTTTTAATGTAATCGCAATAATATTCATAATGATAATGATGTTCACACTACAACTTGTTATTCTCAAATTGTTATACAAGCAATGTTAATATTGGGAATGTAAAATTCAGGGCCCGGGTTGTTCGAATCTTGGGTTAACGCTAACCCTGAGTTAAGTGCCTAACCATGAGTTAAATTTAACTACTGATTAAAAATTACGTTGTTCAAACATTGGTTAGCGCTAACTACGAGTTAATTATACCCTAACCCAGCTTTTAATCTGTGATTAGCCAACCCTGGGTTAAGGAATATACATGTATCGTACATAATTTACACCCATTCTATAAGAATTATGTCCTGAAATCGATGAACTTAAAATCGTCTAACTGTGATAATAAATGCAGGAGAGTTATGTACAGGTATGGTGAATTTCAAAATGAAAACTTAAAAAGTCAATTTTAAGTTACTTTTATTTTTGGAAATTCAGTGTTTTAATTCCAATAGCCGATATCTTTTTTCGTGCTGGGGTGTCGTCGTTAAACAACAATTTTAATAATAATCCTTTGTTTGAAGATTAGTGTTGGAAATTCAGTGTATTAATTCTTTTGTTTGAAGTTTAGTGTTGGAAATTGCGTCTACTAATTCCTTTGTTTTTAAAGCGTTTTGGCAGAAAGAATTTTTGTTTTGTCCTTAGAGTGATTTTGTTGTTTAATTTTTTCTAACATTTTTCAGTTTCTTTGCTTATTTTGTTTGTATTTACATTTTTGTTTTGTTGTTAGGTTGGTCGGAGATAATACTCAACTGGGTGAGGTTGTGTGGACTTTAGAATAATAAAAAACAAATTGTGATGAAAGATAAAACAAATATGTATAGTAAGTTAACGTGTATGTGTCACGCAGAGTGTTAATACACACTGTATTGGGCACAATCTCTCTCAGAGCTAAGGAATTCTACCCAATACAGAGAGGCAGAATTGTTGAAAGCCTTTTTATTCATGTTTGCACTTTCATATCTCTTTCCTATCTTTCCTACTTCTTTTCTTACTTTCCCATCATTCATAGCTTTTAATATTTCGTATCCTTCTTACCTCTATTGTTTCCTGTCCTTCTTAGTTCAATTCTGTCCTATTATTTCTAGCTCTATTCTTAAAAAGCTGAAAATAAAATATATAGCCTACACAGAAAATGAAAATTATTCTATATACTATATTTGTTTTGTATAAAATTTGTAAATCCCTTTAGATAAATGTTAAAAGCAGTAATGGGTGAAATTTTATCATGTTGGAAACGTCTTTTTGTGACTCTGTTTTCTTTCCTATTTTTCAGCAAAATTCTTAAACTTGAAGGACCGAAAGCATTGTTCAAGGGGGCTCTGTGTCGAATCCTAGTCATTGCGCCACTGTTCGGTATAGCACAGACTGTTTACTATCTGGGCGTGGCAGAATTTCTAATGGGAGTGAAGAAATCGTGATTATAGTATTATATATATATGATTTTTTTTACATATCTACAAAACATATTTTAATCTTTTATTGTCAACAGTTCATGGTATGTGTTTTAACCAAAGGATTGGAGGAAAAGAATTTATTACTCATTTGGACAGAGAGATTGGAGAAAATTACTCATTTTTATAATCTTTTTCTCCTATTTAGATAATTGGTAATATAGAGAACACCTAACCCTCTACTCGGCAATACTGTTTAACTTGCACTCCTAAATTGGTGTTATTTTCACTCGCTAAAGGCTCGTGAAGGATGACAAAATGCTAGATAAATTCTGCCCTGCCATGGCAAAAGGAAGTAACATTTTTGATGAATTTCATTGGCAGAAAGAAGTATGTACAGTTGCTCTAAGCTTATCTAAATTGCATTCCAACTGCACGATATGGTAATATATAACTCTAAATTGTGGTCTCTGTGTGCAAGGATGGCTAAATGAATGTTTTCATTCGTAACTCGAAATATTGATAACGTCACATACTTCCTTTTGCCATAGCAGGGCAGAACTGTATTGACTATTGACTCAAAGCTCATTAAGTACTCAATAAATAAAGTACATGTCCGAACCAGAAAATATTTAAACCATCGTGATGTTAGTGTCCGAACTTGGTTACTAACACTAAAAAAGTTATTTCTATTGCAGTATATTTGATCAGTCCTAAGTTAATCCAATTCACTGTATATTAATGAAGATTGTAATGCACATTAAACAATTCTTAAGTTGCATCTATTATAGGAAAAGGAATAGATATTTGTTTTTATGCATTCATCCCTTTGTTATATTATAATCCCAATGCTCAAACAGGGTAATATTTTTTCAATGAGGTCATTTGATTGGGTGTGTGACAGAGCTGTACTAAATGTGATGTAATCATAACTTTCTCAAAATGCAGCATGACATCATAGAACTTAATATGACATCACTCATATTGAGTAAAACCAGTATTCGTAAAATACCACATGACATCATACATTTTTTAATATGATGTCATTCATAATAACTAAAACCAGCTTTAATATTGTTATTTCCAGTCACGAGTGCTATAAAAATGTAAAATACATTTTACGAGCATCACAATAAAATGTGTGTGATAATAAATAGAATATAAAACTAGACTACCATTTAATTCAGAAGTCTATGTCCCTTGCGGCATACTTTTCACTTTAAAAACTCTGGACGTAACTTGTCTCTGTGGTGTAGTGGCTGGACTCCAAGCTCGAAACTGGTAGGTATTCGGTTCGAATCCTGCTAGAGGCAATGGGATTTTTAAGTGTAAATCATTTAAATAGGCCAGTGTCCTAGTACTGGATAACAGGTTGTGGTATGTACTGTCATGACTGGGAGAGTGCATGTACATGATCACTTGCTGTTTAGTAATAAGCAGTGGATTTCGTTTTTGATACTAATGCTAACTTCTGTCCTGTGCTGCACTGTTAGGGACAGGTGTGCTGGAACAACAATCAGATATAAGCATGTAAATAAGTTATAACTAACTGATATGAAATAGTAATTGTGTAATACCCTCTATTTAGCCAGTACCCATTACAAATATATATAAAGGAAGGAATGGTCAACATTCATATCACTAAAAAAAAAATTCAATGATTGTACAATCTTTGCTTTTTTTCTGTTTTGAAATCCAGTGTTCAGCATTATATTTATAGTTGAATTCTTTTTTTTATATATACACATACACAGAACAATTCTTCAGCTTTGACTTTGAATTTGAGCTGTATTTTTGTTTATCAGCATGATTTATAAAGGAGGCTACATGTATATCTCTTAAGGTTTATTTTTGTGGTTTACAAAAATTGAGCCAGTATAAATTATTGATAAAATACCGCTGGCGGCCATGTTGCTTTTGAATTAAGAATGTTACTATGAATTGTTTGTAATCTCTATTGGTGGCTACGTCCATATCAGTTGCTAGACTTGTTATTTAATAACAAATAAGATGGATTTGTATCTAAAAATTGCATGTGATGATGCATTTTATTTTTGTCCATTGAAGCTGAAAATGTCTTGATTACCTTACAAGTGTTTCTGTTTGTTTAATAAAATGAACACAGGTAATTTTGCTCATCAGTCACTGTACTTTACACTGATGTGTGCTCTCAAAATGCAGAAATTGTGTCTTGTACACCTCTGTTTATGCTTATTATTTGTAATAATACATAGAGGATATCTACATTTTTTTAGTAGATACAGGAAATATTCCATGAGCGAGGATGGAAAAAAGAATTTCACTAGAGGCATAACCTGCTTAAATATGTATTTTTTCTACTTCACAAATGAAATTGTTCACATAGCCACTAAAAATTTCATTGATGTTCTTTTTATTATGTGTGCTATTAAAATTGATGAGAGTAAGTTTGATACTTTGCAATATGATGTTATACATATGAATATGGCATAACACAGACTTCGGTAGCACTTGAAATTCTTAGAAACCCATCACAATACCAGTGTTATTCAATGGCACCTGACATGCTTAGAAGAAACCCATAACAACCATGTGACATCACAATACCAGAGAGTTATTTTCACTGAGTGAAAATATACATTGTTATTTGCACTGGGTGAAATAACACTTTTTTTCTCACTGCTATTTTTCTATATTTTATGTCTAAGTATAAAATGTTTATTATTTGTAACTTTTAGGATTATTGTTATGCACAACTTTAAATACTGAATTTTTCACGTATTGTAGATCTCAATGTTTTCTTTTTTTTGTTAATCATGCATATACAAAATTATACTTTTGTATCGGATGGAATGTATTAGCACCCTTTGAAGGTTGTAGCAAATGTTTTTTCTAGCGTGTCATAATAATTGTTTTGATTTAAACCTAACAAGTGTGTCTTAGTTGTATTTCATCTATTTATGAGTTTAGTTTTAATATTAGCTTTGCATAACGATTACTATTTGGTTCATAGTTGGCACGTTTGAGCACTTTCCACCAGAGGTCATAGGGCAGATCTGGGTTGATTGTCTACATACATTTATTTACTTAACTAGATCATTTTAAAAAAGGAGCACAAGATTACTTTGATCTTGGTTCACGAGATGTACATATAATTCAATTCCCGGTTTTGGTGTCGTATTAAATGTAATGTATCTTATAAAATATTTGTAAATATTTTGATCCATGGGTTAAAATTAGTCAAACTGAATCATTGGTCTCGGATGAGTGAATATTTGTGAAAACTGTTGTTCAATTTTCCAACTGAGCTAAAGACATGTTACATGTTACATGTTTTTAAATACATGTATGAAAATATTGTCCAAAATGTTTTGCTGGATTTTGCAAACATGTCCGCTGGATTTTTCGAACATGTCCACCCAGTCACGTGTACATTAGGTACCGTATACATTTTATATTCATCACATTAAATAGTGGTTGGCCAACAACATATTGGGTTTGTTTTATAGTTTTGTCTTACCCATTACTACTAGAGATGTAATGGCTTTTTCATATATACATATAATGCGATTTCAGTACTCCAATTAAATTTGGTCTTGTTTTGACATTGTAAGTATTACATGGATTATTTGTGACTATTTGAGGTGAGAAATTTTGCTCGTTGCTTTGATTACCATTTGCCAAATGACAATTTGACATAATCTCCACATGTAAAATCAATAATCGTGATTTACTTAAAATTTAATAAACCATTCAATGCGCATGCTACTTCCAAATGGTTTTTTGTTGTTACACCTTTTTTTCTTCCAGTAATGATTCAGAAATGACAATTTTATCTATTTAAAATGTATTAAATATTTATGACATTATTAAAAATGACTTTTTATGAATTTTATCTAGTTAAAATGTATTAAATATTTATGACATTATTAAAAATGACTTTTTATGAAATTTGACATGCATAACAAAAAACATTGTTTTTGCATAAACTTACTCCTAATATAGATCTTAGTTATATTTGAAACATGTTATTAATGTTTTTCAAATTTGCTAACCTTATTAGCATAATATTTTGTTTTATTATATTTTGAAGCCTTTTGGCAGAATTTATTAGAAAAAGGCATTACATGTACAGGCAGTTGATTATATGTTTTGTACTAACCTATTTAAAGACGAATTTATAGGAAAAAGGCATTATGTGCAGCTGCTTATATGTTTTTGTACTAACCTGTTTAAAGACGTTTGTTACAATTGTTTATGTGTATATAAATGTCAACTGTTGCAACCAAAGTCAACACTTTCCAAGCACCTGATATAATTTAAGTTTTATAACATCAGTACAATACCTGATCTAGAAATGCTACTAGCTAATGTATATACATGTATATATATTTCTTAATTCTTGCTTACTTATTTGTGTATTAATATATGTAACATAATGATCCATACGTATTACATTAAAACCTGTGAAAACCAAATCGTACATAAACCAAAATCATGCCAAAATCAGCTGCAATCTTACTAACAAGGCAAATCTATTTGAGATTTAGCTAGTCATACACACGGTTAGAGATATAGTAGATTCCACTTATTTGCATATTGGTTTATAGCATAAATCGCATATATGCATATTTTCATGCTACACAAAACCACTTGCTACCAAAGCAGTACATAATATAATCAATAATTGCATAGTTATTTGCATATGAATGTCCTGATTTAGCTTTCCATCCATGTGCAATTGACTATACATGTACATGTATTTTGATTTGTTGTGTGAAAATATTACAAAACATATTTATTGTTCAATGTATTACAACTGAGTTTATTGCCAGAACTTATTAAACCTTTTTTTATTGCTTATTAAATTAAGTACACGAACAACACTCATTTATGTTAAAATGGTTAATGGAATAAACTGAATAGCATATATATGGTTGATGCTTCAGGGTTATGCAAATAAGAGGAATCGATTGTATAATACTTACCGTGTCATTATTGTTATTATATACATGTACAATATAAAAATAGTTGAAGATTTAATATACCTCTGGTGAATATTGTCCGGAAGTGTAGTTTTATATACTACATGTATTATAGCAGCTTTTAATATATTGAAATTAAAATATTTGTGCATATGATGCAAATTCCTCAATGCAATGTTTCCAGAATTCCAAATAAATGTGTAAGAATGTGAATGTTTGTAGGGGTCATCCATAAAGTATGTACACTGAAAATGTCAATTTATATAACATCCCTCCATTACTCGTTTTATTGATAAAACATTTTATACAAACTTCACATTTGAAAAGTTTTTAATATCTCAAATTAGTGATACTAGTGTATGTGGTACTTTAGATACTTTAGAAGTGTTATAAAAATGATCTTTTTAACCAAAGGCCTTAAAAGTCCGTAAAACACTGGTACATTTTGGGGAGCATACATAATTATACCATTAGTAAACACACCCCACCCGTGTATCTTTTACATGATGAGTGAATCCCCATCTATTCAGTTGTACATACTTTATGCATGTCCCCGACATGTCACACCTGTACATAATCGTTGTCTTATTATTCAGTGGTTTTGTAATATAGTGGTATACAGTGGTATATGTATTACATACTGGATCATATTTATTTAGAAACTACACCTGACAGCATTTTTAAATGTTAACTATAAATACATAATTATACATTGTATTAGAATTGCAGTTTATTATGGACAAGGGCGTAGACATGGTGTGACCGTGGTGGAGGGAAGGAGTTCGAATATGAACCTAGCGGACCCTATTGTCTAGTTTTTTTTCCTTATACATGTATAACCTAATATTTGGCTGTAAAAATGACCATTTATGCCATCTCATCTTAACCTACACCTTCATGATGTATACCATTTGTTAATGAAAATGGATAATAAATTCTGTTATTGTATTGTGATCATTTATTCATCCTTCTAATCTGAATATTTGTTTTTGAATCCAAAATATCATTTAGGATACTACGGTAAATTAAATATTCATACATTAATTTTAGTCTATAGCCCATTGCCAAAGTTTGATTATTACCTGCAGTTTACATACTATAATCAGTGTGTAAAATCTATTGATGATTCTCCGACTTTTATTTTGTCTGCTATTTGCCAAGACAGAGAATTGTGGAGTTTATATTCATCAGCTATATCCTTTTTCTAAGTCACTTCGAAACTGTTTGAATTATACTTAATTTGAAATTAGCTATCTATAATGTGTGGTTAGATTGCACAAAGAAAAGCAGTTATAGTATTTGAATAGCAAATAATATATAAAAAATGTACCATTACATTATTATAATTGAATGGAATTACTATTCTGATTGGAGCTTTTCCTCTTTTGTAATAAGATTGTATTTGCCAAAACATGTAATTAATTTTACATCTACTGAGCTTTCAGTCAAGCACAATCGAATTAAAACACTTGCATAAATGTTCATTGTTGTTATTTTTTGATGTCTCTATTTTAAGTTTGATCCAAGATGTTATGTTCTGTGTTGCAACTAAGAGCCATTTTGTCGCTGCTTTCAGGCAGGCTGTATTGCAATGACTTTACTATGAATTTAGTTCTGATAAACTGCTAGAATAAACCTCTGGAAAATCATATTGAATTTTATTTTATAACAATATTCCTCATATGCTGAGTAAGGAAGAACTTCAAATCTGATTAACTTTATAACTTTTTTTATTAAACAATTATTGATAACAATTGTATGAAAATAACAATGTTATATAACAAAATTTATTGAAAATAACAATGTTATATAACAAAATTTATTGAAAACTTTGTCAATCTTGACTTCTTGGCCTTTTCTGTACCTGCAAACTGTCTTGAAAGTACAAAATGTATAAAGCAGAAATATACAAATACTTTGTGCGCCCGATGTCTGCCAGGAGACCACAGTACACAAAACAATCGATGCAAACATTCTATTAACAATCTGTGTGTTACGAGCAAGACAATACATGTATAAGTACATGTATAGGCTAAAACATGAAGACCTGTGTCTAATCATCAAAATGGTAAGTTAAAAGAGTCTGAAGTGATTAGACACCTTATTTAAACCATGGCGATAACATTATGTAGTTTTTACCAAACTTAATTCGAGGTAAAAATGCCCCATTTGAGGGTATATTCACTTTTTTTAAAGTAATTCTGATGGACTAACGTTTATATTAATTAATGTCCAGATACTAACAAAGAAGCCATGGCTTAAATGTTGGTGGAGACTAGATTTTAGTTTCAGTGTGTGTTGGCATGAGGTATGGTATCTTTCACATAATTTGACTGAAATACGGGTAAATGGCAATTGGTAGGAATGATAAAGTATACTGAAAAGGAAAAACTAATTTTTCTATATCTTCTCCATTCAAAGAAATTTTCAGCACAGAGAAGTTGCGATTGACTGATACCGAATAGGATGTTGAACCACATACACTTCCCACTAATATACATAATCTTCGGTATCAATATTATAATGAACCTGTCCACACACACAAAAACGTAAATTCCTAAGTCACCAATACATGTGTATACATATATAATTAATTTATCTAATATCACAGCAAATAAATACACACATTTATAGGATTAAACTAATTAATACACTAACAGTATGTTGGATCAATTTAAAATGTTATTTCTCTTTGAATCCATCATTCAACATGTGTTCATTTGTTTGCTTGTGTATCTAATGGACAATTTTAATACATATTTGTTAAATAATGGGATATGAAATCTCCCAAGAACAATTTGTTTTTAGATCTTGATAATTTCTAATGTTATCTCCCTGAGTTATCAGTGATATTATCGGACAGTCTCTGGCAGGGAACATATTACATCATCAGTCCTTGGGTAATACATAGGAAATTACAGTAATTAATCACTAGAGAACATTCATTTAATCAATCATTCGCTATTATTTCCATAACAACAAGCACGAGAAAAATAATTTGTTTAAAATGTATGTAAAAAAATATATATCACAACAATAACAATTTCAAATTATAGCAACATTCAATAATTATCATACAAAAATAATTGTTTCCACTAATTTTTGTAAGCATTTGAATATATTCTTATTAAAATAATTTACAAAATATAATATCATACATAAAGTGCTTGTTCATGTATATAATTTCCAAAATATATATAAATTAACAAAGATTTAACATATTGGTGTCCTTTGAAATACAAAACATTTTGATGTACTACTACATGTGTATTATAATATATAAGCTGAACATTTTTACATAACAATTGACATATAAAATCAAAGTTGTATAGTTCAAGGTTACCATCACGATTTCTTGTTCATGACTATATTGCTTCGTACACATCAGCAACTGAGCGTTTGACTTCAGGATGAGCAACAAAGGTAAAGTTTTCACTTATGGGAAGGCCAAACTATGATACGAGTGGTTCTGGTTACCCAGCCGACCATAGAAAAACAGTGTGACATTAAGATTTTAATGGAAAATTCCCCCAAAAACATTGCTGACTGTCCGAGTCTAGAAATATTTTAAGTTTTTAAAAAGAAATTTAATGCCTAAATGGAAATGAAATACACTTAGATTTTTATGATATTCGTAACAAATGCTTATTATGTTAATTTTGATTTTGTGTCGTATATCTGTAAATATAATATGGACTGGACACATACAATATTCCTTGTATTGCACTTGTATAACAATCTTTATTATTCCAAGACTAGCTGCTATCAACTGCAAATATATCACAAGTACTGAACTTTTTCTGGGAATCAATTTTATACATTACTTTCTTCCCATAAATTGAATGCCCTAGACAATCATTTGTTTTAGGATGGACGGTATTTTCAAGGCTACACAGTATATAAGGGTAATCACAGACCATACTTTCTTGCCTACGAAATTACATATAATATACCAATGGTTCAAATTGTTCCAGGTCTATCAAACTTTTTTGTATCACTTTCTGTATCAGTTAGACAAAGAAGGCACATTTTCTGTGGAATGCAAAATTTGTGGAAACTATGACCTGAAATAGAACAAATAAATATAAATATACAGGACAGAGGATAAAACAATTGGGACAGTCACTATTAATTTTAAGTCCGATTTCAATTTGTTATTAATTAAAATGGTGTTAAAATTAACTTAAAGGACTAATAACACGTAGAATAAGGTTAATGTATTGAAAAGTTACATATCCAAAGTATCAATACACATATAC
>JAULBR010089805.1:0-12508 GCA_032355825.1 Melanodrymia aurantiaca
TGAACGTTGTTTTTTTAAGTCACATGATACCATTTGGACCAATCCAAGCATTTATAACAAATGAGAATATACAAAATTGAATTATTAGCAAATGAATGGGAAACACACAAGTGTTGTCACCACAAATGCTTATTTTTTATTTACAGCCAAAATAAGACAGTAACAGCCTTTGATGTACAAGTCATGGACTACTGGTTTGAAAATGTGTATACACTTTCAAGAACTCTATATAATATAGCATAATATTTGAAGCATATTAATAATTTTTTATTATTAGTAGATTCAGAGCATGCATTTGTGTTGCTCAGTTGCAACTAAAATTTTTATTTTGTGCGAATTGCCCAAATCATGAGCAGTCTTTTGCCACTAGGACAGACAAGCAGTCTTCACCTGGAGTGGCAAACAGTTTATTTTTTTTATCAGGGAAGGCAAGCAGTCTTTGTCAGGAACGACAAGCAATCTTTGTCAGGGAAGGCAAGCTGACTTCACGAAAACGGTATTTGCCAGAAAAGGAAAGCTCTCTTTACCAAAACAAGTAAACTGTCTGCCAG
Source organism: Melanodrymia aurantiaca (assembly GCA_032355825.1). Classification (NCBI taxonomy): domain Eukaryota; kingdom Metazoa; phylum Mollusca; class Gastropoda; order Neomphalida; family Peltospiridae; genus Melanodrymia; species Melanodrymia aurantiaca. Next base: position 552 of record JAULBR010089805.1, read on the forward strand.
GAAAGGCAAACGGCCTTCAAAGGAAACAAGAGTTACAGTCTTTAATAGGAAAGGCAAGCTGGCTTCCAGGAAAGGCAAGATGTCTTTACCAGGAAACAAAGCTTTATTTACCAGGAAAGGCAAGCTGTCTTCACCGGGAAAGGCAAACAGTCTTCAACAGGTAAGGCAAGCAGTCTTAGCCAGGGATGACAAGGACATTCAAGGTATCTGGGTTGCATGCCCAGCATGGATGTACTTGAACATCAATTGGGTATAAGCGTGTAAATAAGAAATAACTAACACACTTCTAAAATGACCGGCCTTGTGGTGTTGTGGTTAATGCAACGGGTGTAAGGCCGATAGGTACTGGCTACGAATTCCAATTGAGGCATCAGTACTGGCATCGGTACTCTCAATATAACACTAACTTATGTTCTAGACAGACAATTGACACAGATGGGCTGCATGCCTAGGACAAATGAGTTTAAACTTGAGTTGGATATAGGCACATAAATTAGTTATATATAACTTGTAAACTAACTTCTAAAATAAAAATAATGTTAGCATCACATCATGTCGAAGACTTGAAGGTCATGAAATAAGTTTTCCAAGCCATAAACAATTACGTCTTGCTTCAAATATTTTATACATACATGTACAAAATGTATGTAACATATATAATTGATAGCAAATGTACATGTCTTGTTCACATTTTGAAATATTGTTATCACTTGAAATGCAAGGTGAAATATTATATCTGCCTAACAAAATTATACAGATAGGAATATAAATTGACAAGTAAACGTTTCCTGCATTTCAAAATCTTTGACTAAAGTTGCAATGTTCATTTTAAGCATTACAAAACTGATGTTATGATATATATATAAATTTATACATCAATTTTCTGACTTGGGTTGATCTGAAACATAGAATTAATTAATCACTGCCTATAATAAAGTGACAAATACATGTATGATGATCTACTGAGCAGTCCGATAACTGGCATGATAAAGGGTTGTTATATTAATATTAATTAGTCAATGGGTTGTATTGACTGCATAGAATTAAATCATAATTTATGCATGTAATTTTTAACAGCAATAAAAAGATCGATAAAAGTAAAATTTATGGTGTTCTGGATTGTATTTATGGTAACAGGAATATAACACAGACATGTTATTGATCTCAAAATTTGAGATATAAGATGTAACAATGCCTACATGTACATTTGTACATATTATGTTCATAATCTGTTTCCATTTGTTCACGATTTAAAATAACTGACACCAACAACCTAAAAAAACCATACATCTGTTCTTTAGTAGACGAAAACCATGGATACAGATTTTCTTGAGTAATCTAAAATCCATACAGAAGTTCTTAAGTAGTGTAAAACATATAGTATACCATTGTTCTTGAGTAGAATAAAACCTATATAGGCATTCTTGAGTAGTCCAAAATCCACACAGATGTTTTCGAGTCCTCTAGTACCACCCATACAGAAGTTCTTGAGTAGTCTAAAACCTATATATCATTGTTCTTGAGTAGTCTAAAACCTATATCGTTGTTCTTGAGTAGTCTAAAACCTATACAGGAATTCTTAAGTAGCACAAAATCCACTCAGCTGTTCTTGAATACTCTTAAAACTATAGTTGTGCTTGATTTGTTATTGAGTAGTCCAAAACACATACATGTATGCATCGATTTTTGCATAGTCCAAAACCTATACAGTTCTTCTTGAGTAATCTAATTTTATTTACATCGTTATTGAGTTGTATGAAGATGTCTCAGGCATGGTTTCTATCTTGGATTTCAAGTGGGCCTATATAATAACACTTGGTTAACAAGCTCTTGAACGGCTTCCGTGGTGCAATGGTTAACACTACGGACTTCAGGCTGGTAGGTACTGGGTTCTAATCCCATTTGTGGCATATGGGATTTTTAATCTCAGTATCGACTCCAACCCAGAGTGAGTGCTCCCGCAAGGCTCAATGGGTAGGTGTAATACCACTTATACCGACAAGTGTCCACAACTGGTCTAACAAAGGCTGTGGTATGTGCTAACCTGTCTGTGGGAAAGTGCATATGAAAGATCCCTTGCTACTTATCAATTTGGAGTAGCGAAACCCTCTCTCATACTAACACTAACTTCTGTTGTGGGCAGACTGCCGAGGCGGCTGGACTGTGTGACCACGACAGACGTGCTTGAACCTTAATTGGATATAAGCATGTTGGTACAATCAGCTACAGTGAATAAGATATTCCAAATGAGAGTGAGGCAGCGGCGACAAGATTGGATTTAATTTTAAATCGGCCTAAAAAGTATGACACTTGGTTGGGACTGTGTGGGGGACATTCTTACCAATATTTACTATGGACCGGTATTACGAGAGCATGGTAATTTACATAATGTTCAAATAGTTTTTCGTTGATGACAACATAATGGATCATCATGTCTACATAAGTTCAGTTGTCTGACTAAAGTCAACTTACATATACATGTATACTCCAACTATATAGTTCTTGGCAAATATTCTTACAGACATTTATGTACAATGTGTACAGCATAATGCATATTTAGAATTAAATATAAAAAAAATATTTTAACAAAAAATAAGCACTATCCCCGAAGTAACTCAATAAATTAATCATGAATTCTAAATAGCAGGAATTCACACAAAAATAGCAAGTTTCAAAGACTTGTATTTGGGGGTTCCAACTTTGAAGAACTGTGAATACTTTTAATATGATAGTGGGACGTGTCAAATTAGCGTGTGGACTTATCATCTTTTAAAATGTCTTCAAAAAAACTAAATGTATGACAGCCACTTTAATTAAGGTTACACATAACAATGCTAATTCAAAATGGATCAGTGCATTAGTATTTTTTCGAGTTCATACATGTACATGTACTGTAAAACGTGAAATATTCATGGTTGTAAATTTTTATGATTTTGAAAAAGCTACATGTATCTACACACAATAAATGTATGCAATTTTCAATTGCAAAACATAAATTGTTGTATATACATGTACTACACTTAATACTATTCACGTGAATGTAATTTTTCTGGTTTAATTACAAACGAGAACATTTCATCCTCTCAAATAATAGTTTCACAGATTTTCTAAATTCCTCACATTACCAGCATTTCCAACCAGAATATCACGTGGGATGTGCATAAAATGATAAGTTGTAATCATAATCAGCATTCTCAGTTGTTTCAAAGCCTGATACAATTAATCATTGACACAATAAATAAACATATATACATGTACATGTAAGGCCAGTCAAAAAAGATATTTTGTTCTAGCTGGTGGACATATAAAATTAGGATACATTGTAGCTCAGTACATGTAGCTATTTATGTTAATGTTTACTTTATTTAACAAAATATTGTCCAGAGTTGTCTGCCAGGGCTTATTGATACATGTAGCTGTGATCTATGAAAGCCAAGTACTTCTTGACTGTTGCGATATTATGTGGCCAAGTTGGTACTTCAATGAATCAACAGATCGTCAAAGCAAGGATTGGATCATATTTGTGTAGAGTTACCTGTTTCAGGTGTATGTTTGAATTATGAAACAATGTGTGTCTTCATCTTTGGGCAAACTAACAAGTTTGAGGTCTGAGAGTATGTGTGTTGTTTTGTCCATCTACTTCCGGTGTGATAGATAGATCTGTCTCCTTCCCTAGGGAAGGAGACAGCTGACACGTGCAGAATGACGTCATTAATATATACATGCATACATGTAGAGTGGCCACAGCGGTTAAAATGACGTCATAGCAGTGTTTATGTTTTGGTGTTCCTGTTTTACATTTCTCTAGTTAGGTATGCAAGAAAAATAATCAACCACTCGTGACTGTTGCAGACAGGGAAATCCCAAAACTCGAGATACACCTGTATGTCTGAACCTCGCCAACAGTCACTCATGATAGATTCTCTTTATCTGAACACTCTGCTGCAGGGCTAGTTTTTCGTCAGATTTTACCAGAATCCATTTGGATTCCCGCAAATGTACATGACGGGAATCCACGAGAATCCAATTCTCCATGTGTTTTTTAATAAATGTTATTTCGTGACCGATACAACTATTTTCATGTGTGAATGGTAGATCACACTTTTTTTTTCGATTATTGAGATTACGTATGGGAAACTAATTGGATGTATTACGATATTGTCAGCCGAATTAAACACAGTGGAAAACTTGGAATATATGGATTTTTAGTACGGGAATCCAATTAGATTCTTGTGTGTTTCATTTACGGGAATATTATGGGAATCAGATTCCCGGATTCCCGTCGAAAAACAAGCCCTGTGCTGGCTCAGAAAAAACGTGCTGATGTCACTGAATAACAGCAAGGAGTCTTTTATTTGCACTTTTCAAAACAGTATAGCACACACCATAGCCTTTGATATACCAGTCATAGATCACTAGTAGGATTTGGAAATAACACTATTTGTAAAATTACTTTTAATTTTGAGTTGAGCACTGTTTTTAGGCTCCGTACAATGCACAATTATAGTAATATTAGTTTGGAAATTGAAAAAAAAGGAATTAGGATCAACTGGTTTGAGGAAATTAGTCAGTGAATAGAAACAAAGTATCTTTTTGTTAGTACGTTCTATTACATGTACATGTATGCATAACCTGTTGAGCAATACTCAATAATATATTGTACGGCCTGGTGCAGACAGTATAAGTTGATAAATGTCACATCAAATACAGCTCAGAAATAACTTTATTATAAATCGAAGTCATTTTCACTTACCTAAAAATTCAGTAACTGGATATTCAAATTTACAACAGGACTAATACATTTAAAACTGGATATGATAAAACTATCACAAAACAGCAAGTAATATTTGGAGTATGAATTTTTAATATCTGCAGACAATTGAGATTTTTGTACTCAGTTGATTGAATGTGTTTTGAATTTACTAATATCTTAGGATATTATGGTATGTTTCAATCTTTATTTTTTCAATAAAAAAGGGCAGAATATAAAATATATATACATGTACCGGTACATACATATACAAATATATAAATGTACCAGTATATACTTTTTTTAAATTGGGATAATCAAATTTCAAACCCTGTACTTTGTCATTTCTAACTGCAGGGCTTAGAACATGTGATATTTTGATGTAATTTAAATGTATTATAATTTACTATAAATTGAATTCTTTCAATTTTTACTTGGAAAAAAAAAATCATCAATTCTTCAATTTCAAATGCAGACGAAAAATCTTAAATCACATACATGTAAAATGATTAAATATTACACGACTGTCGAAATCCAACCACTAAGTCATGGCATGGTTGTGTTTACCTAAAAAAAATGTGCATTTGATAACTGGTAAGTAAATTATTTCTGAGCTGTATTGTAAAACATTAGTGAATCAGAACTGCCAACATACTGTGCTATCAGCGTGAACTCTAGAATTAAGTGCTCACTAGACTTGGGAAAAATATTTTGGTAATTACATGACTTACCACAAAGCATCACAAGCATACCGTGACTCATGATTTTTATCTGACATAATAATTTTACGATTCTTCAATGGTTTGTAAAATGTCATTGTCGGATTCTATTCTACAAAATGCTTATGAGAACTATGAATTCAATATTGCAACGCAAATGACCACATTTGAATAATTTAAGATATTGTAACAAACGACCAGCTGACAGTGTTCTATTTCTTTAAAAACAAAATAACCCCGTTAATCCCAAGAAAACTAAAGGAATAGCAAAACCTTTTTAGTGTTAAACTGTTATTATCCCTTAAAATTAATAATCTCCACGATATTATTGCATTATAGAGATTTAATATTTTCAAAAATTTCATTTTTGTTGTAAACATTTATGAACATAACAAATGTAAATAATTAGACCTACATGTAAGGAATAAAATTATTTTTTATATTAAAGGTACATTGCAATTGTTAATTAATGAATAGAAATTAGAATTAACATGGATTAAGGCTTTAACCATGCTTATAAATGTATCTTAAATTGTATTTAATTCTTTAAGCAATAACAAATTAGGGTTGTAAAATATGTTTAACTTTTATTCTCCTGCATAACATACATTGCACTCTGATCTAAAACGGATTCTCATGGGAACCAAAATAATTTATTCCAGTTATAAACCCACTTAGAATTAGAAAATTGATGTGGTTTAGATACATTTAAAATTAGACATCAAACAAATATATTAACTCGATCTCCACTGAGCTGAAAGGAAATTCCTCCCAGAGCCATAAGGTGTAGGGGGTGCCTAATCCTTACCTGTTTAACTAAACACTTTAATTGATTTTTAGGGAATTGTAGGGTTTGACTTATTGTAAGGGCTTTAAATCAGGGCTCGAAATGGCCAGTCGCCAGGTCGCCAAATGTGACCAAAGTTCCGTTTGGGCGACTGAGATGTTAAAAACATTATGGGTTAGCTGCCCAAAAAATATTATTTGGGCGACCTTTTTTACTATATAACAAGAGCCACTACATTTGTATGCTATCCTACTCTGAAATATGAATATTTTTCATTTGGGCTACCATACATTTTGGACGAGTTTCGAGCACTGTAAATTCAGTTGTCTTTCCCTGTACAATGTATAATGCATAATCGATCAAATTATAATATTGCCAAAATTTGAAAATGCAAGCGCCTTAAAAATATTCTTGGGAAAGGCCTAAGACAGATCAGTGTTTGACAAATATTTGATAATTTCTCTAGCCCAGAACAAACATCCACTAGCTGGGACCGAGGCTTAGCAGATTTAGTGAACCCTGCAGATGCGGATTTAGTCGCATCTTTATAAATCTATACAAATAATTTAAAAGCACAAGAGTTGGCAGCTCTATTGATTCATCTAATGTAACTGGACTTTTAATAAGATAAAAATAATTTACCTTCATATCTGATGTTGAACTGCCTCCTTCTCCATCTACATCATGTATTTGTTCCTCAGATAAAGAATTGAGATCACTCTGTAAGTTATGCTGTGAAATGTCAATATGCGAGTCTGAAGTGTTAATAAGGGCATCAATGGCCGAAGCATTTCCCGACGTATCACTTGGTCCTTCTATAAACATGATATCATCATCGTCATCATCATCTTCTTCCTTTATACTAACAGGAAGACGAATCGTTTCTGAAGTCTGCGACTGTTGTGCGTATGATAACCCTGGTTCTACAACTGTACTACTACTATGAGAACTGGTTGTATTTTTGGTATTAGTCTGTGAAACACTTGTGTATGTGCTGCTAGCTGAAGGAAAGTCTGATTGTTCCTGATTTGACACACTTGTTGCCGCAGCATATAATGCTTCAAGATCACCTGCTGTTTTGTCTGGTAAAAAGAAATTAAAAAGAAATTAAATAACTTGTCAAATGACGAGTATATACTTTTAATTATACATGTACAATGTCTACAATGTTGTAAATAATGCCATAAGCATGAATGGTCGGAAATGTCACTGACATAATATTAAGAATTTTCAATGCCTCAGCAGATGCGAAGTCAACTAAAAATTGAAGTAGAAAGTGGCATGTGAAAGTGTCTGGTAAAAAATATGAATTGATTACAAGTAAAGTTTGCATAGCTTCCGTAAACAAGGAGTGTTAAATTAATATAAATAACCATACTAATAAATTATTTATTTCGAATGTGCACATTAATTTGATACCTTTATTGTGATCAGCGTCCTCCAAACTCGACAAATCGGACTTCACCACAGAGGACGCTATAGGGATATTCTCGAATGACGAAAAGCCTTGCGATGATGAAGGTACTAGAATTGATCCGTCTGTCGGACTGAATGTCATTGGTATGGAACCACGAGCTTGAATTTCATAAGGCTGAGTGGCTTTTGATTGTGTTGCTGCAATCGAAGTGAACGAGGACAGCGATCGTCTATTCTGAATCACGTTCCGTCTCCTTCCGGGGTGAAATGGCGAAACATAATGTCTCTGCGACAAGCCAAAGTGGCGTCTGGAAGGTGCACGAGACCCAATATCCTGTGGAGCTGGGCTAGCTCTGACACCTATCACATTGGTTCTGCTCCTATCAAAGCGATTGGAGCTGTCTTTGAGCACACTGTCAGTACATGGTGGTGACCTAGGGATCCTCTGAACAGTCTTGAATGCCTTGGTGCAGTAACTCTCACTGATCACGTCACCTGTACTACTTATCATCTCACTGAGCACATACCGCTCCTTCTTGAAGTTGTCTATCTCTAGGTTCAGATAGCCACTCAGCTCAATGCCTTGGTCAAATTCAAGATACTCGCGACAACATTTTTGTATTGATTCCACCAAAGAGGTAAAGAACTGCACAGAGTACTGTTTGTCCATCGTGTGTTCTTATTGTGGCAAACTGAAATGTTCAAAACAAATGAATATCACATCCACGTTCAATAGTAGCGATCGTGCATAAACTTATGCCAATGTGTTTGACAATCTGAACAAAATTAGGATTGTGTTTGCCTATGCACAAGAACTTAGATTTTGAAATGCATCATTATAGACTTCTAACTAGTAGTATATGACAAAATATATACAAAAAAATTGGCAAAAATGTAACGCGTGTCACTATCATGCATGGAAATGCCCCTTAAAGGGTTTTACATGAAAAGCCATCCAAACTCAGCTTTTAACCCCTCCCCACTTCCGACCCCTCCTCACTTCCGAACATTGTTCAGATTGTGAAACACATTGACATTATTCAGTCCTTTACTAAGGTATATCATACCTCATACCGTCACCAATTTTCACTCGACACTGGCTTCTGATCGCCCATTAGTATTTGCAATTATAACTAGATTCACTATCAAAATGTGCTACCTGTTGTCTTGTAGCTGTCTATCGGTTCTAAAGGGGAGGCCACTCTATATCTATTAATGTATTATTGAGAAGTCAGGATTATGTCCCATTAATAGAGCAAAAATGGGTTATTTCCAAAATACAGTGTTATCAGCAGGACAAACCCGTGCATTTTCTCAATGATCTGGAAATATTTTAATTCGTTTCCACTCCCCACCCGCCCCATTTTGTGATTCCATATAATAAATAATAATTGCAACGCAGAAACTGAGAAAGAGATCCCATTCCAACGTTCCTCCTCTAAATCTAATGGTGACAGTATGTATTAAACACAATTTATGAACAGTTGGGATGGGGGAATATTCAGATATCTTGCTATGGAACATTTAATGACCTTAATTTATCAGTGTGTAAGTTCAAAACAACCATTTTAGTGGGACGTTTATGTTTGGTCTAACGTAATTTTGGGTGCGAATGTATGGAACAGATTTACAAAAATTATATCTCATTTTCCTTTTACTTACAAAACGTGTTACCAATTAGCTTTTCGGTAACATACTATAGCAATATTTCTACATTATTACGTACGCACAGTCCTTGGAGTAGTCATGAATACTACTATTTTTTTCATAAATTAACGATCATCGATCATTTTCCTCACAACAATGCACTGTTAATTTTATTCACTACGCGTCACCTGACTAGTCGCGTTCGATCGAAGCAGCGGAGTGCTCAGAGTATAAACATGTAGTCGCTCTCCTACATTTTTATGAACGTACACTTTTTATGTATTTAACAATAATTTATTATTACCATATTATTTTAACTCTTGCACTATTTTGTAATTTTAATATATCCATTTTTAAATTTGTTTTACTGTTGTTCAGGATGACGAGAACTCGTGAGTAATTTAACTGGTACGAATCGTGTTCTACCATACTACATTCGAACTCGCTGCTGATTTTCTTGCAGTTTCCATCAAGTACGTCTCGAAAATTGGCAGAGAAACAGTCTATTTACTAACAAAGGTTTTTTGGTACCAAAACTCGTAGTCTTAAACCAACCTTACGTTCAATAGGGCGAGCGCTCACGAACTATGTGACTGCCTTGCGGGCTCTGGAACAATGACTAGTAGTCTAGTACCGATCGTCATCGTGTACTATCATAATTATCACATTGCATTTATGTTAGATTATGCAAACACCGGTTACAAAACGTTTTGTCTCGGTAACAGAACGCTCGCCATATTGAACCTACGTCTGACTGCCCTGGGGCGGTATTCTCGAACATTAAGGTTTGACTTAAGTTTCATTAAATTGAATAAGGTAAGACAACAACATAAGCTTAAGTTTTGTATAATTCTTAAGACACCTCAGGAGGAAACTTAAGATTTAAGTAAAAAACGTCCAAAACTGATGTAGGCCTAGATAAGGGTTGTTTTCTTCTCAGAACTTATGTCACAATCCTAGAGACTTAAGTTTTTTCTTAGACATAAGTCTTATTTCTGACTTAAGTCGGTTGATAAATACCTCCCCTGCAGGTCGACAAATTAACAAACGTTGGGATAAAACACATTAAATAATGTGATATAATAGATAAAATTAACAAATTATCACACACAATGTTCCAAACAGAACATATTTATAACAGTAACAAAACAAATTCACAAAGTTCCAGGGCGCCCGCCCTATTGAACGTAAGGCCGATATCTTGCTCACTTTGGAAGTCCATTTTCATAATTTTTTTAATTTCTTAAAAATCTTAGATCCGCCCAGGCTGAGGGGGGCTATGTACGATTAAGTACAAACTACTGAATGGAACAAGTTAATTTCTCCGTGGACTACAGAAATTATTACTTTTATATAAATCGCTGTACATAGCTAGCCCTACATGTGCAACCATTTGCATCGACCTGTGTAGGCCTACTACTGGTATTTAAAACAAGTGTTATAGTTTGTGCTGTCCTGTCTGTCGGAAAATGCATAGGCCCTACTATGATAGTCAGTTCAGTAATAGCTTGTGAGAGTTGCGGCCTAATGCTTAATTTTAAATCATCTTGCATTAATTAATAGCTGATAATTAATTAATTATTAAACAAACGTACTCGTCATTTTTTTTTACACTGAGTCAATTATTATGTGACTGCCTGCATTCGTTAGTATTGTGGATTTTTAAAGGCTATATTGATTGATTTAACATTCTAGTAAAGAGCTGCGCTGGTGTTGTGTATATTTCACACGTTGGATGAAATTAGGCAACTTCAGCCGTACAGTTTTTGGGGGTCCAGTTATTGTAGGCCAACTTGGAAAACGAGATTTGTTTGAGAATTTTTTTATTAGGTAGGCCTACATGTTAAAAAAAACCCGGCGTATTACACACGTGCTCTGTAGATATATTTTACATTGCAACTCGTTAGTTGAACATATATATGTGACTCGCTTTCGCTTGTTATACGCATTAAAGTTTGGAACAAGCTAACTGATTATTCTAACGGCCACTCGTGAACGTAACCATTCTCTACATCGAGACTGGTATTACAATGGTAATCAAGACTAAATGTTGCTGAGCGCTTTAACAAAGGAAAACCAGTATAAAAATCATCCGCTGCGTCAGTGGCAGTGATTTTATATTTTTGTTCACGGTTTATTATTTTGATAAAGGTAGGATTATAAAAACATAATCACAACACTATTTACTAATCAGTAGACGCATGCCTAGCTATACATATTTGATGGCGAATGTAGCTTGATGAGTCGAGGCTAACATGAATATGTGGCAACACTCGGTTCAAATCGCCGTTAATCGGTTATTTCCGTTCATACAATGTCTTGTTCTAACAAAAACATTCTACCGTGTTGTTTAACCAGTTTGTACAAAGGCATCAATTGGATATTTGTATATAAATAAATTATCTAATAGCAACTGTTTTGTAGATGCTACAATATTGAGCCAATTATATTATTATACACTCTTTGTACATGACCAACCACCACCTACCCCACCCCCTACTGCCCTATAGGGACATAAATAGAGGATATTACATACGTGTCCATGACAGACGATATTTACAACACGAGTGCCTAAATTATCATATTTCCCAAGCGAGAGCGAGGGAAATGTAATAATTTAGGCACTCGTGTCGTAAAT
>JAULBR010089816.1:0-12507 GCA_032355825.1 Melanodrymia aurantiaca
CATATTACAATTAAAACGGGATTTTTAATATTTTCACCATGCGGCGGGTTATGCTGTGCCGCCACACATATACATGTGACATCAATTTTAATATACTGAAAATGTTTTTGCAGTTCAAGATGGCGGACGGGTTTGACCCTTGTGAGTGTATATGGAACCATGAAAATGCCATGCAAAGACTCATCAATTTAGTAAGTATATTTAGCACAGATTACAAAGTTGTTTCTAAAAATAGATTGCCTAATTAAAATTAAAAACTTACTTTGTTGTCAGTTATTATTAAATTAGTAATTTGATTCTAATACTAATTAATTGAAAACATAAACATGTCCTTTTTATGAGTTGGTCCATATGATCTTTTTATTATTACCCAATATTTTATTAATGCTGTCACTTTTTATGCTATGCTAATTGTAATGTTCGATGTTTAATATACTAGTATATGAATGGTGCATGCTTTGTGTTTGCGTAAACATTGGTCTTGTTTGATTTCAGTTGAGGAACTCGCAGAGTTATTGCACAGATAACCAGTGCCTTCAAGATCGTAAGTTTATGTTTATCATGACATACATAATTTATAGGTTATTGCACATATAACCAGTGCCTTCAAGATCGTAAGTTTATGTTTATCATGACATACATAATTTATAGGTTATTGCACAGTTAACCAGTGCCTTCAAGATCGTAAGTTTATGTTTTTCGCCTGTTCAAGGTGCAATACGAAATGCTTGTTTTATGTCTCAACCCTTTGTAGATACTTGGATACAACTTTACCCAATGTATTCTTGTTTATCATAACATACAATAACATGTTTGCATTAATTAAAAATATTAATACATCATCAGGGTAAAATATATATAATATATCTGCTCAATATCTTCTTGATGGAGAATATTTTTATATGTCTTTGTAGGCTTTTAAATATATCCAAACATAATTTTTATTCATCACAAAAAAACTTAATAATTTTTAAACACATAAAACCATTTTATGGCATCTTCGCTAAACAGTCTTTACTATGTTTCAGTGCCGGGCCCAAACGAGGCGCCTGATGGCGGGTACAGCACGATGATGATGATGATGTTGGGATGGCTCGTTGTGGCAACAGCACTCTTTTTGTTGAGACCTCAAAGTCTACGAAATCGTGGTGATGAAAAACCAGCAAGAATTAATGTAAGTCGAATATTTTACTTCTAATAAATAACTTCAAAGGACTCTATACAGACCCTCAATTACTGACTTTGAGAAATTAGATTGATTCCATCTTTGTTCTCCAAAAATGTACTTTGCAATGGTTAATAATTAGCAGCTTTTTGATATCTGTCTCACAGTTATGTCAACATAATTGTTCTCGAAAGAAACACTGTTGCCATATGTCTACTCTGATCAAATATCAGCAAGGTATCTTTTATGTGCACATTCCCACAGACAGGATAGCACACACAACAGCCTTTGGTGAACCCATTATTGATGCGTATTTAGATACTTAGAATTTCATCGATGGTTGGTATCAATTGAAAACGATAACGCAATTCTCAAAAGATGATTTAAAATATGCTTGCTTATGTTGACAATCAAGGCTAAGGAATAGCATTTCCTAATTCAACTATGAATGGTAACAGTAAGTACATGTACTAATCACGTTGCCATTTGACATGCGCCGTTAACTTTTGAAATGTACAAAGTGTATTGTATACTAAAGAACATACATGTAGGAGCGTGATGTAGCGCAGCACAAGAGGTTCGATGAGTCAAAGGATTTTTCCTCTTTAGGGGGTCAGTTGGGTTATATCCAGTTCCAACCATTGATCCACCACTGGTCTATCGAAGGCAATGGTGTGTGCTATCCTGACTGGGAAGTTCACATAAAATATGTCTTGCTGTTATTCGAAGAAGAGTAGCCTATGTGGTGGCAGCAGGTTTCCTCTGTAACCTAGTGTCGATATAACTGCATTTGACATCCACTGATTAATAATCAATGTGTTCCAGTGGTGTCATTAAATAAACAAACTTTATCTTTCTTAATGGATATATAATGACTTTGTGCTTTTCTTTTGCAGGATCCAAGCAACAATCCACCACCACCACCACCTCCAGTTCACTAGATGACCACAGAGATGAAACAAATTATTTGAACCAATTCTATCGGATGTTGACGGGACTATAGCTCAGAAATAACTTAACTTATTGGAGATAAAATGGAAACAAATCTCAACGTGTTCAAATTTTAAAGGAAAATGCAACTTTATGCAACTCTATTTTGTTATGGGATTTCCAATATTTTTACATTTGACTATTTAACTTGTTTGCACTAGCTGTTACAACTGCACTAGCTGTTACAATTGCACTAAACAAGAGAAAAGTTAAAATTTATTCAATTCATGGACTACACAATTTTTCTGAAATTACTTTACTCAATTGACTGTATGACGTTTTCTTCATAACAGATGTTATTTTAAAGCAATTTAGGAGGATTGAAGCTCAGCAATTCTAAATTGGATTTAATTTTTCTCTTTTGCTTGTTCTGTATGGCCGTCAAGTTTTTAAAAAATCAAATAGATCTACTGTGCAATTACACAGTCCAGCTAAATGTCTGTATCTTTAACTGTTTGAATTACTGAGTTTGTTTTGCAATATAGATCTGAGGTTTTTTTTTGCTTTGGCTGTGGTTTCATTACACAGGCCAGTTAAATTCTTTCTGGGCTGTAGGCCTACCTACTGTACAGTGTTGATCTTCAGCAATAACATTTTGCAAATATATTGATTTAATTTTCTCAAAAGGTGTTGGCAACTTTGTTATATGTAAAGTTTCTGTTGCCATAGTAACAAGCAAGAACCTGAAACTGCTCTAAACAGGACATGTCATGTGCTCTTCAATTCAAGTTGGTTATGGTATACGCATGCTTTTGCCACCTACCACTTCATGCTCCTTATGCTTACAATTACATCATAAATATGGGTCTGAGGGATGGAATTTAGTCAGTATGCGTTTTTTCAACAATATCTTTCATGAATAAAGCAGTTTTCTTGTACATTGTAACTGGGTTACACAAATATTTCATACATAAATAGAAATTACATAGAATGTCAGCACTTTACAGTTTTAACATATCTGTTTAAATGTTATTCAGTAAGTTATTCAACTATTTGTGGCTTGCAAACCAGCATACATGTATATGTTCTAATACAAACATACTTGGGACATTTATGTATTGTAGTTTATTGGCAATCACTTCAAAAACTGCTTAGTTCAGGTTCACTCTTGTTACTGGTAAAGATCCTGGTGTTCAAAATCATTTAAAGTGCCTTTGCTACTTCTACTGAATCAATATTTAAAATGTTAAAGCTATACTTGATTAAATACACATTAGTTTACTCAACTGGCATATTATAAACACCTCTGTTGGTGTTAGGAGTGTGTTATTCAAACATGCACTACTAGTCCACATCAGTGAGAATTTGAATGCAAATAATTTCTTCTATAGCCTTAGTATTTAGAGTGCCAGTAATAGAAAACACCATAGAAACCATTAAGTTTTAATGACAGGATATTTCCTAAAAGATTTAATAAATGCTCAATGGAAATTATGGTTTTTGATACAAGTATAAAGGCACTTTAAATGTAATAATGGTGATATTTATAGTTACTTGTTGATATTGTTTAATGTTTTATTGAATTAATGAAAAGTTATATTGTAATAATACTTTTATAAATTATATGAGAAATAACAATCTTCTTGACATTTTTAACATTTTATTGTTAATATAGCGGATGTTGGAAAATCATTCCAAGTACACGCAATGGTTTATTGTCAGGGTGTCTTGGTGCAAGAGGTGCTTCCTTGAACAAATTTAATTAAATCTCCTTCTCCCCCCACCCCCACAAAAAAAACCCAAAAATCGTGGCTACAATGCCAGTGATTTCAGTAGTCAAACTATTTAAATCTTAAATGAATGTCACCTTGTATAACAATCACTTGTTATTACATGGAAACACAATGTTTTAGTATCATTACATTATATTTTAATCAGTTTGTCAAGGCCAGTGAATAGAATAGAAAGGCTTTTTTGTACATTATTTTGTTGTGCATCCACTGTACATTTTCACAGCATTATGGCATAACTTAAAATATTTGTTCCTTTTAAAAATAATTTTACCCGTAATTAGGGCTTTTAATTATTGCATTTTGTTATTGAATTTGGACACCACAACCTGTCGACATAACCTTCTGAATTAAAATGTTACTTTTGGATAAAAAAATTGTACACATTTCAAGACTTTCAAACGTTCTGACAATGTAGAAATCCATACTGGTGGTGTTGTATGTCATGATAAAAGCCTTTAATAACTACATGTACAATGATCATCAAAACACATCAATGATTATTATGTGGGACTGCTACTGTCACAATTAGTGATTTTCTGTGATATTTAAACTGACATTCTATCTAAAAGTAAATGTATACATGTATAGATTTTTTTGCACAACTTTTGAAATTGATGCATCTGCTTCACATTTTGTGTTATGTAGGCCTACATCTTGTGAGTATCTAGGGAACCAGGTTTGGGTTAATTTGCACATAATTTTGTACTAGATTAGTTTATACAAGACCATAATAATATTGTCTCTCAATATAGTCAAAGATGTATCCAGGATTTTTTGCTTGGTGATAGTTGGTCCCATGGGAAAATTAACATAATTTTAGTCAGAATGTAGAACAAAACTACATTCAATGACAAACATGACACCGATGTGGGCATTTTTAATACAGGAAATAGGACACTTTTAAGACTAGAAATAGGGAATTTTTAGTGTCATCTGCTTTTGGGAATGGGGCTATGTTTGGTACTGCAGAATGTGGGTTCACATAAAGTTCAAGTGTCCTGGTGAAATATCTTGAGACTAGACAGAACTTTAGTTAGATCTTCAACCGGAGGAATCTTGCAGGCCAAAGTTACTTTTCTGTACTTGTACTCAATTTTCAGTCTTTGTCCACCACATAATTGCATACCTAGGTTGGAACAGGTGCTTTGATTTCAAATGCGCACTAATTGTATCATTTGATTACTATAATAAGCAAACATGCCATATTTTATCAAAAAACTGAGAACACAATATTTTTGTTTACCCATTTATGTGAGGCACTAAGCTATGGGTACATTCCAACGGCAGATTTAAAAAAAAAATTAAAATTTGTGGTTTTTATTAAGAAAAGCTGAACTAAATGTACTTTGGTCATCGATGTTATCTACATGTATGTACATGGAACATAATCCATTTTAAATGTCTTTCCAATAAAAGTTTATCTCAATAGCTGATCCAAGATTTAAAGTAGAGAAATATGTAGTATGGCTTGTAAACATCAATAAATTATGGAAACTTGTTTGTGGTTGAAATATACAATAAGTGTCGTACATGGAAGTTATATTTTCATTCAATCATTTTGCTAAACATTTTCTAGTTTCATTGTCTTTCAATGGTTATGGATATGTTTTAGTTAGTTTGTGTGTTCAAAATTATTGGCATTTAATATCAGTTAATTCTTTTTTGCTTTACATGTAACTAATGTATTTTAATTTTTACTGGTATGACCTTTTGACTTTATGCTAAATGTGTGGCTTTTAGCCAGTAACTGACACATTTGAAGCATATAACAATTACAAGTACAATGTATATAACAAGTTTTTAACTTTGAACTTGTATTAAATTTTTACGTATTGGTGGACATTAAAATATTGTGCAATGTTTCAAATTGCAAGTAGATACATGTAAAGCCGAATGCACAAGGCTGTCAAAAACGTGTTTTTCAGAGAGAGAAAAACATTTTGGAAATTTTATTTGCCATGTGCATTATCTGAAAACAAGAAATGTTTAGAGAAACATGTTTCGGGATTCAGTCTGGTATTTTTCAACAATTAACCAATCAGCGAATGAATATCAGG
This sequence comes from Melanodrymia aurantiaca, assembly GCA_032355825.1. NCBI lineage: Eukaryota > Metazoa > Mollusca > Gastropoda > Neomphalida > Peltospiridae > Melanodrymia > Melanodrymia aurantiaca. The sequence goes on from JAULBR010089816.1 coordinate 5,946, forward strand.
CATGTGATATTAAAATGGCGTCACGGTCATCACATGACGTCAGTTTGGTGGTTCTACTTATCTCGTATGTTTTGTTCACTGTGTCTCTCGTTCGCAGTTAATATTCATTAAAACATGTTTCTGTTTTTCGATTAGCCAATTTTGTGCCCTTTGCTTCAATTATTGATTGCCGATTTTTGTCAGGAAACAATACAATTCATTTGTTTGTAAACAGTATTTTTACTCAGTTGATTCCCTTTTTAATTTTAAGCTATATATACATTGTAAGCATTGCCACATGTTCAAGTGTTCCATGAATCTGTTTTGTTTTGTTGATTCATGTGATTAAAAAGGTGCAATGCCATTTGTATTTGAGGGAAACAAAACCTAGTTCTCGAGTTGTAATTACATTTGAGTTGTGTTTAACTGAATCATGTAATCTGAGATCAGATTTTTATATTTCTAGCATTGCAACTTGTTATCTTCAACTGTTTTTGTTAATATTTTTGTATACATGTACATTCTTATTATGTGATTGGTGAATGCACAACTTGTATAGTAAACATTTGGATGAATTATTCAGTAAAACTTGTCTTCAACCTTATCCACTTAGCTCACATGGCACAAGGTACTAATTAATTTACAACTACAGTACATGTATATTGTTATATTTATATACAGTTGAATCATGTTGGCTTGAACACCGTCGGTGCTCGAGAAACTGTTCGACCCATCGGGTAGTTCGACTCAAGCATCAGCAACTTAATATAAGGGTTTAATGCGGTACTTGGATCTTGGTTCGAGCGTTGCCATGTATTCGACCCTTCCGTGCTCGAGCCAACGAGATTCTACTGTATTTGCAATTGAAATCTATATTATATTGGTTGGTTTGATTAAAAACTGATACAAATTTTGTTTTCCTTTCTATTTTAGTTACCCACAGTCGAGCAATGAAGACCAGTCGAACATTAAAGCCCTTTTGATGGCTTGTCTACAAATGGAGGTATTTATATAAAGCATCCATCCCATCTTCAGTACAGATTTATTTAGAAGTTTGGCTTTTTTGTTTGTTGGATTGGGTTTTCCCCCGTTTAAACCACTAATATACATCTGGTTCATCAAAGTCCGTGGTGTGTGCTATTCTGTCTGTGGGAAAGTGCACATAAAAGATCCCTTGCTGTTATTTGAAGAAGAGTAGCCTATGTCGTGACAGCAGGTTTCCTCTGTGACCAAGTGTCGATATAACCTTGCGTTTTATTTCCAATAACCGCTGGTTAATAATCAATGTGTTCCAGGGGTGTCATTAAGCGAACAAACTTGATTATTAATGCAAGACAAGCCAATAATACTTATTGTACTAGCAAAGATTGTTAACAGGGTGCAATTTGTGATTAGCAGTTTTTCCTACTGGATGGAGAATGGAAAACTTTTCAAAAGTAACTACTGGAATTTGATAAGCATTTATATAAAATGAGTAAAACTATTGCATCATGATCGCAAGATTTTGCTTCGCTTGAAGCGATGCGAATCCGGTCATTTTGCAGCCTGTTGTAGTAACAAAATATTACCTAACTGAATGTATTATTTTAGGGTACCGAAGACCGCAGTAATAAAACCTTCATTCGGAATAAAGTGGCTCAGATCGCCTCCCTTGCCTTCATCGTGGACTACCCGTACCGATGGTCGTCGTTCTTCTCGGACATCCTGTCCACGCTGAACCTCGGACCACTTGCCGTCGACATGTACCTGCGTATTCTCGAGGCAGTCGATGAGGAGGTGGTGGATCGGGAAATAGTCCATCCTCCTGAAGTAAGTTCATCTTAAACTATCATTCAAAGGCCTTTCCACAGAATTGTTTTAAGGCGCTTACATTTTAAAAATCCATGAGTACAAATTTGCTAGATTATTCATTATATATTGTACAGCGACAGACAACAGAATTTCAGACTCTTACAAAGCCCATACAATAAATGAAATAGCTTACAATTTCCTTACAATAAATCAAAGCACTTAGTTAAATAGGCAAGAAGTAGGGGAGGGACCCTACGCCTTATGGCTCTGGACAAACCTCTCATGCATAAGGAGTAGGGTGTAGCCCAGCACAAGAGCATCTGCTTGATGTCTGATAGGTCAACAGATCTATCCTCCTCAGTGCACCTGTTTGGTTATTTCTCATTCCAACTGGTGATCTATGATTGGTGTGGACTATCCTGTCTGCACATAAAGACGAGTAGCAAACAATGTTAACAAATTAAGCAAACAATTTTAACTATCATGCATAAAGTTGACATTTGCAGGTTTGAGTACACTGCAATTAATTGTATTAATTTCACAGAAGCATATTTGAATATATTGCTAAATTAAACAATTTTGACTTATTATTCAGCCTCGAAAGGAGGTCTATAGCAAATTGTATTTTCAATGTATATCATTACTAGTAATAATTCGCACGATCATATTTTTCTCGGTTAAATTACAAACGCTAAAATTACAGACACTGGAATAATACCTGTGTTAAAGTATAATTTGATTAATTCTTCTGTTTGTTTAATATAGGAAAGCCGTCGTAACACACTGATCAAGGATGCCATGAGAGATCACTGTGTGTCTCAACTAGCAGACTCCTGGCAGCAGATAATGGTGAGCTCACATGTTTGTATACCATATCCACATTTCACTAAGCACCCTTAACGACACACAGCAGATATCAGAATAATCTATCAAGCTGTCACAACTTCTACCAGCCAAAACATCTTTTGTCGGCAGTATTTTGGAAACTGTTAATCAAGTCATAATACTATGTTTTTTCTAAACAATATCTGATATATGTGGGATCAACGCATGTGCTGGTTTAGAACTAGTGCCAGACTTTTTCAAGTGTTGTAAATATATTTGGTTTGACATCAATGTGCTTTGCAATCCGAACAATGTTCGGGAGGGACTAAAATTCTCGTTCGAATTACTTTTCATGTAAAAACATCGTTCAACAGTTGATCAGTGTTTTATATTAGGATTAGACGGGGACGGAAGGAGTAAAACCCAATCCTATCTTTGTTCAGATTGTGAAACACATTCAATTTGACATTTATACAGAATCCCTTAGGTATAGACATATCAGGCTGCAAAATGACCCTGTTCTCATAGCAAAAAACGATGCAAAATCTTGCGATCACAATGCAATATGTTTTCTAAAATTTTTCTAAAAGTGCTAATCAAATTCCAGTAGTTGCTTTGCCATTCTCCATCCAGTAGAAAAAACGGCTAATCACAATTCTAAAAGCAAATTTCACCATGCTCATGCCAGTTCAATGTACGTTATGTGATCTTTGTTTCAGACTCGATATGAAAGATCTAAGCCGGAGATCACCTGTAAGTGTTTGGATGTGGTTGGGAAATATGTGTCCTGGATTGACATCAGTCTGATTGCCAACGACAAGTTTGTGTCTCTTCTCCTTCGCTTCCTCTCAATGTCACTGTTGAGAGAAAGTTCATGTGATTGCATTCATGAGATCGTCAGCAAAGGCATGGATCCTGTTGCCAAGACAACCTTGGTGGAATCTTTTGTGTCAGTTCTAGAAAGTTCTGGAATTCTTAACCCTCCGGAGGTAGGATAATGAAGTCGTTTTAGAATAGTATTACTGCATGCATTATTTCACATAGTAATCTTTAAAAAAAAATTCAATTTATAAATAAGACTTGGTATTAAAAAATTGATACGGAAGCAAGAGTCCTGTAGTAATTTGCTATTCCATCCAATAGTTACACTTGGCTTTCCACTGTTTTCTGTACAATCAATAAGGTCATCGGGTTATTCATTCAATTATTTTAGACGAGGTTGAGATAATAAGATTGAATAATGTCAATTGCACATGTAGGGCAACTATTTTGGGGATGATTTTATGTGATATAAAGATATATGCATATAAGCAATTTATGCTATAAACCAACATGCAAATAAGTGGAACTCACTGTACTGGAGAATATTGCATTTCTGTTTTATTTGTTTGTAGGATGAGGAAGGTGATTTCGTTGCCAAGTTGTCCAAACTTATGAATGGAATTGGCCTTGCTTTACTGTCGGCCTGGCAGAAGTAAGTTATACTCAGTCTTTCTCAAAACTATATCTAGCGCAGTGGTTAACACATCAGGCGTAAGACCAGTAGGTACTGGGTTCGAATCCCATATCGTGGCCTATGGGATTTTTATTCCTAGTACTGGTTCCAAACCAGAGTGAGTGCTCCGTAATGGTCATTGGGTAGGTGTACTTCCACTTACACCAACCAGTGTCCCTAGCTGGTGTAACATTAAATACATGTATGTTCATTTTAATTTAAAAAAACCCACCATTGACCAGAAATATGTTACAAATAGCATTATATGTGCAAGCATTGTGGCATTTGTCTTAAAAGTAGATATTGTGCCTTTAAACAAACCATTTTCATTGCGATAGTTATGCATACACCACCAGCACAACTTTTTTTTGAGGCTAGTGATTTTCATGGATGTTAATGGTTATACATAATGCATATTTGCAGCCATACAAATTTACTTTTGTTAACACCTATGGACTTCCTTTAATACTTGTCAAACACTTCTTAGAACTGCACTATTATATCTGTATTGTATTAACACACAACATTTTTATGGGCTGTTTTCCATTCCAGCCAGTGATCCACGACTGGTTTATCAAATTCCGTGGTGTGTGCTATCATGTCCATGGGAAAGTGCACATAAAACCCCCCTTGCTGTCATTCGTGGAAGAGTAGCCTATGTGGCGACAGCAGGTTTCCTCTGTGACCATGTGTCAATATAACCATGTGTCTGATGTCCAATAACCGCTGATTTATATATGTAATCAATGTGTTTCTAGTGGCATCGTTAAATAAAACAAACTTTACTTTATTGTTCAGCAGGGGTTTTAGAATTTTTTTAAATTTCACTTGCCATGGGACCAGTGGATTAAAAATTCACTGGTCATATCTGAAAATTCACTGTCCCAAAAAAAATTTAAATGTAAGTAAATCAAAAAAAAATTACTGGCCAAAGCAATGATTTGGTGGCCCGAGTGTAAAAATCACTGGCCTCGGGCATCGGGCCACCATATTCCAGAACCCCTGGTTCAGGCAGTGCTGTTTAAAGTAGAGACATTCTTGACAGACGCACCGCGCTGTCTGGCCTTTGCCTCTGGCCTCCCTGTTATTTCATTTTCACACCTGTCATGATCCTGTTCTGTTGTGACATGTTGCATAATTTGAGAACTGCTCAATACATTGAACATAATCAACTGGCACCATACTGCATTGTGTGCACTGCTTGTTGTTTTAATAACTTGCCACTAATTTCGCAATAAACCGTAGTGAACAGAATGTTCAATCCAGTAAGTAATCTCATTTATGACTATTTCAACGATGCTGTATGCACATACACACCTTGATCGTTTACCGACCGTGTAATCAAAGAAGATACGTGTAAACAACAAGTTACTCAACGCATCACGACCGGACACATTGTCATTTCACCTGTTTTTTTCCCTATCGGCAACGACTAACAAAACTGACCGATAGAAGTATTTCTATTTAAGTATTGGTTTTTTTAAAGCGTATAATCTATGGATAAAATTGACAGTAATTAAGTAGAATCGATCAAGGGTACCATTGAAGACATGAAAACAGTAAAAGTTAGTGAAAAAATCTATTTTAAACTAAAAATGATGCTAATACTGTGACCGGCACACACCCGTTTTTAAAAAATAATTCCGGTCACAGGGTTTGTCAAACGGTCAATGACCGGCACAATCTGTCTTTTCCCCACCCCTGGTTGTCTGTTCTATTATTACATGTAACACTTTACTGACAAAACAAATTTCAACATCTTTTTTTGATACCAAAATCGTTTGGAGGGGCGAGTGGGGTGGGAGGTAAAAAGTATTAGAGGGTTGTTCGTTTATGGAGAAGTGATGAATTTTTGAGGCAGTCCCTTATGCTCATTTGAAAACAATACTAAATAATAAATAATACTAAAAATATTATTTGAGTGGTACAACATACATGTTCCATTCTGTGGCCTGAATATATCTTCTGTAATAATTGTTGTCTGTGTAAGTATACATGTATCCTTCAGTTTTGTTCTTCATATTAGTCATTATATTGCCAAACTCTTTAGTAATTCCCCACCACTCGATGTTTTGATGATCACATGAATCAGGTATTTTGAAGGGCTCTGAATCTTCATGAAGCAAGTGAAGCAGTGGAAGAGAGTACATCCAAGATGAGTCATTTTGTGATGTATTGCTGGAGTTTTCAACAATAGTTTCCTGCAATACTTTGAATATTAACCTGAAAGGAAGAAAATATCAAACAGTGTGGTTCAGAAGTTTTGTACAACAAAGGATATGTCTTGTTGTTGCTAAATTGATCAATACATATTTGTATGTAAAAGAACCTAATTTACATATCATATATTTGCTGAAAACGTTATGTATCAACAAGGAAATAAGTTACATATATGGGCCCGGTTGTTCGAAACCTGGGTTAACGCTAACCCTGAGTTAAGTGCCTAACCCAGGGTTAAAGTTAACCACTGGT
>JAULBR010089827.1:0-12507 GCA_032355825.1 Melanodrymia aurantiaca
GGACAAAATATAACGACATCTTCATAGGCAGTGGATATATTCGTTGAACAAAAATAATAGGTAAGTTTGTAAAATCTTTTTAATATATTTGATCATTAAATTGAACGAAGTAAACAGTGATGTCATAAAATTTGACGATTGACTAGAGTGCGCATGTGGGGATGCCATTTTCTGTTAGTAGGGCCTTATAATGGCTTATTCGATGGGACGAGGATACATAATTATAAAAAAAATAATCTGTTTGTGTGACTTATAAGTATATAATAATAATAATTTGTAAATAATTCCTTGTTTTCATCTTGTTTATTTGAAGAACACTTAAATAGTCTCTGCCTGTTGTGCAATCATTTTGATATGTTCCACACAGTGGCACACATAATTATTTCAAAACAAAATCAATAATTCAGTGTTAGCAAAATATTGTCAAGGTTCACCTCCCCAACCGCATTTCTTAAGTGATTCTACTGTAACTGTCGGATAGTGTTTACTGCTGCTAGCTTCTGTTTTGTTAGCAGTTAACTTATATTCCATGATTATTTTTCGTAAACTTCACGAAACTGCACTTTATTTATCAACTGAGCGTTTTTCATAAATACGCTTTAACATATAAAAAACTAGATAGAAGCGGAAAACCAGTCCATCGGTACGGCCTTGCACTAATATTATCTCCCTTGGATATAATCTAAGATGGTGGCATGTTGCACGAAACCATTTCCTGAATCTTAAAAAAATGTTTGCAAATTAAAACCCAACTGTCCAAAAATGGATTTAAAATTAAAGTTAAAATCACTTATTGGTAAACAGGTAATAACATATGAATGTTGGTGTATTTGTAAAATGTGTATCGGTTGGTTTCACCCTTATTAATTTACGTTTAGTTTTAATCGTGTTTTATCACACTGATTCACAGTGACAGTCACAGTCACTCAGTGACAGTGAGTCGGTGACAGTCACAGTGTGAGTGTGTTACACTCAGTAACATTGTATCATGATTATGATACCTGTATCATACAGGTAGACTAGCATCATGCACCTGTGCACTGTAGCACAGTGCATGCTAGTCTACTTTAAATTAAGAAATAATATAGTTCTTTTGACACTTTTCTATCATCTATGCAATTATTTATTATATTTTATGCCGTACTGCTTTGGTAGAAAAGTTTGTCAAGCAACAATGTGTTTTCTTTTATGTCCGCGAGTTGCAAATTTGTATGTTTTTATTTTGTGCGAAGCTATGAGTTGTAATTGTTTAAATTTGATGACTTATGTCACTATTCGATACAGGGGAAATTATAACATCTTCTTATGCGGTGGATATAGTTGTTGAACAAAGATATTAGGTAAGTTTGTAACAACAGCTTAACATATTTTATCATTAAATTCTGAAGTAAACAATTTTGTCGTAAAATTTAACAATCAACTACAGTGTGCATGCATAGTCCATGAGCTAGTATGTCGCTATTCCGTTAAACAAGAATATAATGTATGTTTTGTATCTTTTTATATCGTATATCATTGCACTTGCAGGACAGTAATCAATCCACGACATCTGACTTTCGTGCTGAACAATTTAAAAAGGAGCCAGCTGTTGCTAAATTCAAGGTATAATACTTGTACATGTACATACAAGTGTGTGGAGTTGCTTTCTCCAAATCTAAACATTGAGCATACATGTACAGATACATCATACACGTACATAGGTGTAGTAAATGCTATCAAGATGTAATCTAGACAATTTTCACCTTTTTGGTCATTTGAAAAAACCATTTAATAAGTACAAATATACAACAAATATCAATTGCCTCTGCAGTGTAGTTATGATTATCTATACAAAACTACGAATTACACCTGAAAGTTTTTCCAAAAATTTGTTACAATGCAATACCACACATGTACATTGGCAATAATACTTGTTGAGCTTGAACAATTTATGTTTTGTTTCAGTCTTATCGACCATCAAATCCTCTTGAAGATCAAGAAACAATAGATGGTATTCAAGAGGAATATTACAATGATGAAACATTTGATACAAGTCAGTTTGAACTTCAGGTAATTGTATACAGTGCTTATCTTTTTGGCTGGTACAAAACCTTATTTTTCCGCTTGCAAAAACATACATGTGCCTGTTACCAATATAATTTGAGTTATTTGTAATCAGTACATGTATGTGCTGTTACATGTATATGTACCTAAATATATAAATAAATGATAAGTGATTTTAGGACAGCGTGTCCATGTATATCTCAGTAAGTGAGTAATACATAAGTAAGTTAAGCAAGCAAATCTGTGTTTAATGTTGATAAATGTCTTTATTATACAGTGATTTTATTTATTTTATAGAAATTACCGGATACATGTGGTCGCGAGCAAATTAATACAGACAGAATACGTCTTAGGAAGCAGTTAGAAGCGGTAAGATATGCATTTGTATGTACCGTATGTTTTAAACAGCTTACACACCTTTAAGATTTTCAATTTACCACTTGTGAGATGGTACCGTACTGAATTTTGCTCATTTTCATCACAGGTTTCGAAGAAGATTTCTGAACTAATCTTACAGAACCACCCAGCGTACGCGGCAGAGCTGCAAGAAGTGATGGAGCTGCAGAAAAAACTACAACTCGCTGGTGTGATCTGTAGCAAAGGCAGAAAGTATGTGTTTTATAACTTGCATAATAAGTAAAGATCAATTGTTAATTCCTGCACCAAGTTTTTAAGATGAAATTTACTTGTGAGATTACACTAACTTCAATGCAGAACTTAAAAGTACATCATATTCATAAACAAAAATTAATACATGTAGTGATCTTTATAGCAAGACATTTTCGCCGACTATAGACTAGACAACTCTTAGCACTAACCTATCAATAGGAAAAGAGATCAGTACATGGAAAATGCTAGCGGGAAGAGATGTTATTTCAGAATGGGAAAATAATAACGCTTTACACCAAAAAGGAAAATTGTATTTCTTTGTGATTTTTTTTATTCGCGGTAGTCAATGTTAGAATGTTTAATTGGTTAATTGGGTATTTTCTTTTTAAAAGAGTAATATTGTATGGTAGATTAAACCCTAATGTTCTGTTGACAGGCAGTTATCATGGGCGAGGGAGAGTTTTACAACAGCAAGTCTGGGACTTCTCGCTAACTATCGGAAGAGACAACAGCTGGTTGGACTGCTCAAATCACTCCGTACCATCAAAACACTGGTATTGTTAACAATAGCTCCACAAATATGTCATCATCTCAATTATCACAGGTTCAATTCGTCAAGTTTGTACTACCTGTTTTTTTTATAGAAAAACAATTACTTAGTACATATTAATATTTATGCATTTTGTACATTAAATAATAAATAAGAATGACTAATTTGATTTAATGTAGTGGTGCTCTTTAATTTAATGCTATATATTGATAATGGAACTTACTGTGGATTTTGTAATTCATGTGATCAAAATATTTGATAATTGCAAGATTATCTTATTAGCATTAATAAAATGACACATTTATTTCGAAATGTATTTACAGTAATGATTATGGATCTGCTTTTACAATCTAAAGTAATTGAATGTTTGAGAATGAATATAATAATATTTGTTCTTAAAAATTGTGCAGTTTAAAACATTTTTCAAATTGTATTATTGGTGATAATTGTTTGACGTGTTAAACTTTCTATATTAACAGCAGCGGACTGATCTCAGGTTGCGGGAAATGTTGGAGGTAAAACAATAACTACTTCTTTTTGCAATTGTTTGCTTTTAAATAAGATATATAAAATTTGATGTGAAGTTTAATTTTTACTGGATTTATTGTAATTAATATAACTAGATATTTGTTTCATTTTAAAAGAAGTCGACTAACATTATGGTCTGCAAATCATAATTCTGAGAACAGCTTGTTTGTGGAATTTTTTTTACTTTTACCTAACAGCTTAAATACTTAGCATAGGTTACTAAAGTCAACCACTAAGTTAACCACTAATAAAGTAATAAAATAAATGAGTAATTGAGTTTACACTAAGATTAAATAATGAGAAAAAAATTTGACACGTCCTGTCACCGGGCTGTCAACAAACGAAAAACGATCTATGCATGTGCGAAGAAAGTGAACTGAGTAGGTGCACATGGTCTATGCTAGACTGGGGCCTCAGGCTGTTTTGACTTTATGAGTACATGTAGTTGAGTGGTCAACACCGAGTGCATTGTATTCCAGGATAAGTATACTATAGAAAAGAACTTTTATTCAAAAAAGGTTTATTGTTTATATACTGTGCTTGCTTTTCAGGAGGAAGACTACTGTGGAGCTATTCAACTCTGTCTGGAGTGTCAGAAGGCGGCTAGCACATTTAGACACTACAAATGCATCAGGTGTGTTCCTAATTGTTTTCAAATAAAACATTCTCTTTATAAGTTCTTGGAGCATAACATTGCCACTCTGCATCTCCAGACAATAGCAGTGTCCTTAGAAGTGTTCTAACTATTTAGCTGCATGTTTTGGCTATCTATTCGTACAAATAGACCAGCCAATATTACGTGATATAATGACATTTTATGATTGTCTTGAACTGATTTATAATTCACCTTGTCCCTCCAAAAAGATGAAATTTACAATCAAATATTATTCTGAAAAATACCTGCCTTTTTAATCTAAATTTGACTGATAAATATATATATATATACAGTGTATAAATATATATTTTGATTATTTGTTGTTTTTGTTTTTGTCTACATTAGTCAATTATATTTATAGTTAGTGGTATGTTTCACCACCTAATTAAATATGTAAGTTATATTTGGATAAATAAAATGTAATATTAAGATAATTGTTTTAGGTGTTAGAAGACTGTTTTAAAGTCCTGTAGGCAATAACAAGAGTTAATAATGTTAAAACTGGTGTTTTGCTTCAGTGAGTTGAGCTCGAAGCTGCAGGACACACTGGAGATGATTGAAGAGCAGCTTGATGTGGCACTCTCAAAAACATGCGTCAATTTTGATGTTCCTCATTACGAGAAAGTTCAAACTGCATACAGACTGCTCGGAAAAACACAGGTAATCTTCAACATTCAAATACATACAAACAATTCGTCTGTGGATTTTTCTGAAGATTTTATTTGTGTATTTGAATTACAATATTTTTATTTGTTAACCTAAAATTATATATTTTGGACACCAAAATAAGACATTTCTTTTTTTGAAAAATGTTTACCATTTTTCTCTACGTTAAATGAAACTAAAGTTATCTACGGAAAATATACTACAAATGTTCAAGCACAAAGTATAGTGTATTCTACAACAACAATATATATTTAAAGCATTTTCTTTTCCAGACCGCAATGGACCAACTTCACATGCATTTTGCGAGTGCCATCCACAACACAGCTAACACTATTGTTCTCGGCTACGTGGAGCTTTACTCTGGAACAAGTAAAACCAGTTTTCAGAAGAGACAGTATACTGACTTGTGCAAGGTATGAGATGTTTTCTATAGCATAAAGTATCTGTGCCTCCACATTTCATTTAAAGTAATAATTCTACTCTTTCCTAGCAATAATCTTCAAACTATGACACATATTTTCCTTGTTGTATGTCCCTACCCTACATGTGTTGTCATGGGTGTCTTCCATTTGGATCAGAGCGTCCTCCTGAGGTTCGATAGATCCTCAGTGGACCCATTAGTTTATTCTTCGTTCCAACCAGTGATCCACAACTGATACATCTCAGGGTTAACTCTGGGTCTTAATTATTGTTTGCCAAAATATTTGCCAATCTGCTAATTCTTTCGCCAATTTCAATATGTATTCGCCAAATATTTCTGAGTAGTAGCCAGTCTATCAAAGGCTGTGGTGTGTGCTATACTGTCTGTGGGAAGGTGCACATAAAAGATCCCTTGCTGCTATATGAAGAAATTTTTGGTTATTAATAAAAACAATTATTTGATATTAAAATACTTGTAATAGTTTAACTTTGTTGCAGCATGTTACTATTGAAAGCTTCACGCCGTGTTTGATAGATCTGTGCAAGGCGCTGTGGGGTGTGATGAAGAGTTTCTACCAGACAATGCAGTGGCACGAGTCACATGACCAAGACACTGTGTCTGAAGCGGGTGTGTATTACTTACCAAACAAAATACACTGGAGTTAACAATTATATTTGTACGGAAATGACTAAAACTAGTGTAATTAAATTTTTGTTGTTTTTGCGTTGGATGATATTAGAAAACTGATTACATGTAGAGGCATTGCACGTATTGTAGGATGGTTAATATGATAGATATCACAATTACAACCAATTATAGAATAACTAGCAATTATTGCCTTTAACAACAACAAAAATCACCAAATTGAAAATAATTTCACTAATTGCACTTGGTGGATTTTGTAAATTGTGAGGTAATATAAATTTATAGTTGTGGCATATAACTTAAGTTTAATTACATTTTTCAATATTGTTTTATCTGTGCTATTTAGTACATGTATCTGTTCAATGTATTCTATTTGGGGAGAGACCTTAGTATAGGCATTGCCTGTTGGTCAATCCCCAATGTACGTAATAAATATTGTTTAAAACAAATATTTATTCTTTTTTTATAGGTGAACCAGGCAGCCAAGTAGAATTCACATTTAATAGACGATATGTTATGAAAAAATTAGAGTATGGTAGGTTGCGAATTTGGCAGGATGTCCAACAGAAAGTGAAGACATTTGTTCTTGGGACAGACATATCTGGTTTTAAGTTGGAAGAATTTATCTGTGTTCTGGATCTCATAAACAGGTACACATTTCTTTGCAACACTTGGTTTTATGTTCAGTCTTCTCCTGATGATGTCTATATTATATTGACGAAACGTTGATAACTCTGTGGATAACACAGAGACCTTGTTTTTATTCATTTAGCATTATATAGAAATAATATCATATACACTGTTAGAAAATGAATCATCAAAAAGTAGCACAGTTACAAACATAATATTATCAAACATGATTGTGTTAAAATAATTGTAGAAAATATAATTATTTAAAAGTGACCCTCACTATCTTATACCATGAATACATTAAATCCTGGAATAGTCATAATTCTCAAACAGAACGCCTCTAGTACATTCAACAAAATCTCATCTGAAGTGTTTCTGTTATTTTCTGGTGTTAAAATATGTTTATTCAGTTTTTGTTCACATATCTTTTGTTTCATTCAGAATGATAGAAATAGGAGAAGAGTTTTGTAAAAGCAACAAGTCTGAGGGGCTGCAAGATTCTCTGAAGCAACAGAGTCTGAATTATTTCAGAAACCATCATAGGTAACTACCATAAATACTTGAATACAACACATGGGATCTATATATGTATATCGGTGAATTAAGCTCGGGCAAGACAAATGTCAGATTTCGCTCACGAGGTAATAGAATGATGCTTTGTAATCCTTCTCATTGTTTTCACGCATTTGTTAAATGCAATAGTTGACATGGACCATTAATATAAACTATTCTTCTGTATTTGAAAACAGAGGGGCGGGACATAGTCTAGAGGTAGAATGTCTGCCTATGGCGGGATTGGTCGCGGAATCGATCCTCTACAGCGCAAAACATTTTATGGGCTATTTTCCGTTCCAGCCAGTGATCCACGACTGGTTTATTAAATTCCGTGGTATGTGCTATCGGATAGTGCACATAAAAGACCCCTTGCTGTTTTTTGGTAAGAGTAGCCCATGAAGCGACGATAGTGGGTTTCCTCTGAGACCATGTGTCAGTATAACCATGCGTCTGACGTCCAATAACCGCTGATTTAAAGTCAATGTGTTTCTAGTGGCGTCGTTAAATAGAATAAACTTTACGTTTACTTTACATATATACCAGTAATAAATGAAGTATTGACATTTAATCCAAATTGAAATAATAATTAAAAAAAATATTGAACATTGTTGTGTATTTGAAAACAGAGCTCGTCTGGATGAGTTGCGGATGTTTCTGGAAAACGAAGGATGGGAACTCTGTCCTGTGAAATCAAACTTCACCATTTTACAACTTCTGGTATGTCCATTCTTTACAGTTTGTTTACTTTACTAATTTGACATGAAGGTGTAATAAAAAAGGCTGTGACAAAAGTCGTGCTTTGATGTTAGATGCCATTAAATAACTTTTGATCTGTTACAAACATTTTTGTTAGACTTGTCTTCTGTTTTGATGTAAGATGATGGCATCTTGTGTCGTGCATAGTTTCAGTGGTTTATATGTTTAATATTATTTAATAATATACTATCCAAACTACATTCAAACCTCTGTTAAGCAGTCACCTGATGATAGCAGCACCTGTTCTGTTCTCCAAACCATCTTATATAGGTGACCTTTATATAATGTTTTTACTAGTTGCAATTGTTCCTCTTATTTAGGTGGCCTTAATAGACAGGTTTCACTTGCATTTTCTCCACCTTACATAGGTGGCCTTAATAGACAGGTTTGACTTAAGTTACAGTTTGTCCATGTTACATAGGTGG
The DNA here is from genome assembly GCA_032355825.1 of Melanodrymia aurantiaca. Classification (NCBI taxonomy): domain Eukaryota; kingdom Metazoa; phylum Mollusca; class Gastropoda; order Neomphalida; family Peltospiridae; genus Melanodrymia; species Melanodrymia aurantiaca. The sequence continues at coordinate 8,484 of JAULBR010089827.1, forward strand.
CCTGTATAAACAGGTTTCAGTAATCAGTTTGTTCATCTTACTTTGCTGCAATCAATTTGCATCCTGGAGTTTCATCATATTCTTTTGATTTATTCACAGGAATTTCGATTCATGCGAAACTGGCAAAATAAAATGCCTTCCATCCAGTCTCACGAATCCGAGGGCATGTTGTACGGAGACATTCCAAACAGTGAGAACATCTCAGGGTATTTTTCACGATATCTGACTGAAGGCAATCCGTTTGATACCCAACAGGAGGATGAAGAGAAAGAAGATGTCTTCTCAGGTTCTGGGGCAAGTATAAGTACAGTAGAATCTCATTGGCTCGAACGCGGAAGGGTTGAATACAGCTTCAAAATCGAAGTCCCGCATTAAACCCTTATATTAAGTTGTTGATGGTTGGGTCGAACTACCCGATGGGTCGAACAGTCTTTCAAGCACCGGCGGTGTTCGAGCCAACGGGATTCAACTGTATATCAACTCATTTGGCAGTTAACTGCAGCCTTACATTCAATAGGGCGAGCGTTCTGCTACCGGGACAAAACGTTTTGTAACCGATGTTTGCATGTAACATAAATGAATGTGATATGCTTGTACATGATCGGTACCAGTCACAGTTCCAAAGCGCTCGCCCTATTCAATGTAAGGCAGGTCGTGACATTTCTGGACTTTTAAAATTACATCGGTTAACAGAATAAGAATAATTATTTATGTATTCTGTATTATAATTTTTACATTGCCATTTTATTGTCGTTAATTGTGTTATATAGATAAAGTTTGTATGTTTACATGTAATGACATCACTGGAGCAAATTGATGAAAAATCATTAGCTTTAGGATTTTAAACATATATGGTTATTTCAAGACATGGTCTTAGAAGAAGACTGTTGCTTATACATACAATAGTATTTTTTTTTGTGTAATATATTTTATATGCACTTTCCCTCAGCCTGGATTGAACATATCACAGTCTTTAACATTGGGTTATGTCCCGTTTCAACCAGTGATCTATCAACGGCCGTGGTGTGTGCTCTTCTGTCTGTGGGAAAGTGCACATAAAATATCCCTTGCTGTTATTCTGTATTCCAATGTGGTGGCAGCTTGTTTCCTCTGTGACCAAGTGTCAATATTACTGTGTGTTTGACATTCAATAACTGCTGATTAATAATCAATGTGTAAACACAGTGTTATTGAAAACGTGTGATATAATGTATTTTAGGACAATGATCAGGATGGCTATGCTGATTCTGACAGTGACTCGGATGTGCCAGATGAACTCAAACAGGACTACATTGATGAATTAACTGGTGAAACTCGCTCACACAGGTAAACAGGTCAAATATCTAATTCCAGACTTAGTCAAACATTGTTCTGTTTGTTTTGTTGTATCATGACAGTGACAATTTGTTTGTGCTCCTGCTAGATTGTTACAAAATAATCTGATCTGTAACCATTGGTAGCTCGGACAACCTCCCAATATATCTTACATGATTAATTATATTTCATTAATTGCTAAAATATTGTTTAATATTTTCTTGGTATAATGCACATTAAATCTATTTCAAATAACAATTTCAGGTACACTCGGCAAAGATCAAAGGGTAAAGGTCAGAAGCATGCTCCAATTATCACCAATACAACACTGAATGTCTTGAGGGTTGTTGGTATGTACTTGCTGATATGGCCAAACAGAAATATAAGTGTATTTATGGTAACATGTCAATATATATTAGGGTAGGTAGGCCTCTTTTTATTTTTTTACCAAATAATTTTATTATCAACTCCAACACTGCTATTTGTTCTGGAACAATAAATAATTTTTAAAAAAACAACAAAAAAACCGATAGGTGATTTTTATTTTTACAAATTGGCTACTGTTTTTGCCCTAAAATAATGTTAGGGACTATGCATACACTGTAGATGTCAATGTATTTCACAATGCACACAACATTTGGAAGGGTGGTAGTGGATAAAAGCTATTTCATGTAACAACATCGGTCCACAGTTGATAAATGCTGTATGTTATACATGTACATAATCCTAACATTGTGTGGATTATGAAACAGATTGGCATAATAAGACTGCTTAAAATAAAAAGGGTAAGGGAGAATTTATTTAAATTAATTTGACTAATATATTGTTGACATTTTTATTGTATTGTCGATAACTATAATTTTGTTATGATTATTTTTATTACAGGAAAATACTTGCAGATGATTTCAGTGCTCAAACCAGTTGCATTTGATGTCATCTACTACATGTCCCAGCTTTTTGACTTCATATTGTACACAGTAAGTTGTAGATGAAAGAACTATGCAATTCAGTATTTAGACTTATTCACCCTTTAAAGCTACATGACAGTAAAAATAAAAATTTTAATAAAATATTGTTTCTGTTACATTCTATATAATTATTGAATTGTGATCACATTTTTGTCATGTATGCACTACGATGTTGTATTTTGTTCTTATAATAAACCATATAATAAAACTAGGGGTCTTGATATACAGATTATAATACACAGCTGTATACAGCATGGAAGTATCTGAAGTGTCCTTTAGAGACAGGTGGTTGTTATATAAATGTTTTTTCATTATGGCAGGTTTCACTTACAGCATATTATTCAGTTAAATGTGTACTTTTGTTTCTTCTATTTTAGATACATGCATTTTTTGGAACAGACCCTGTAAGTAAATAATCTATAGCCTTTCTTACCTGTTTTCTTTTTGTATTCATTGTTTTGTTATAATTATGTATACGTTAGTAAGTATTGGTAATATACAAGTTTCCTTCTGAGGTGTCTTAAGAATTCTACAAAAACTAAAGCTTGTTTCTTATGGATTTTAGCAGATGTAAACATATTTTGTTGTTAATTAATATGTTGATGAATTAATTCTGAAAGATTTTATTAATACACAATAGGCTTGTCCATTTGATCGATCCAATGTTTCCGATTTGAAAAATGTAAGGTGGAACATTGTTAATTCAGACATGCACTGTTTATTAGATTTATTTCCACAATCTTGATTTTATTTTTTAGCGAGTATACAATGATAAGTCTGTGAACAACAGACTTTGTGCAACATTGCAACGTATCCATAACAACATAATTGCCTCATCACCTGAAACTGGAACCATTGGAACAGAGACGGATGAAAATAGAGTAAGTTATAGTTGGGTAGATGACATGTATATATATATGTAGGAAAGGGATGTAGCTTATAGGGTATAATCTATACCATTTTTCTAGGGTCCATTTTTGGAAAATTTGGAAAAAATAACGCGTGAAGACAGAAAAAAAGGGGAATTTCGTCATTTTGTTTATTTGCGGTAGTCAACATTAGGATGTCTTATGTTGACTGGGTATTTTCCTTTTAAAACAGTAATGGTAGGTTTTATTTCTTACTATAAAGAAAATAACTTCTTTTTATCCAGTCATCTGTGCTGTGTCAATGTAAAAAAATTTTTTTTAATTAATATGTTTTTGTGGGGAATTTATTTTTTCAAAATTGGGATATTTTTTTGGCAAATTGGGACTTAACCCTAGGGGAATGGGGCCAGTAACCGGCCCCAAATTGTATGGTAGATTAAACCCTGGCTTATCACCAGTGTCCAACTGAGGTGCAAGCGGTCATTGGATCGATCCTTCTCAGATGTCCTGTTAGGCTATATCCCATTCCAACCAGTGTTCCATGACTAGTATGTCATGGGTCAGCTATCCCGTCTTGTAAAGTACACAAAGGATGCCTTGCTGCTAATTGGTAAGAATAGCCTATGTGTTGACAGCAAGTTTCTTCTGAGACCATATGTAGACATAACAGTGTGATTGAAACACAATAGCTGATGATTAATAATGTGTTCAATGGTATCGAACCAACAAACCAACTTTATCGTTTGTCTGCATGTGTTGGGTGGCGTGGGGTGTGGAGTATGTATGTATGTATGTATATATATAAATATATCGCACCGGTGCCATGTCCTACGAAGCATGTACATACATGTTTGCATTCTTTTGACATTCTGT
>JAULBR010089838.1:0-12504 GCA_032355825.1 Melanodrymia aurantiaca
AACAGCAAGGGGTCTTTTATGTGCACTATCCCATAGACAGGATAACACACACCACGGAATTTGATAAACCAGTCGTGAATCACTGGCTGGAACGGAAAATACCAGAAAATGATATGAATTCTGATATTACCAGGTAACAAGGTACATGTATGCCGATTCAAAATACCATAGAATACATTGTACATTGGTGACTATTTTGAAAGACATAATTATATTTCCATTACAGTCTATGGAACGTACCGTACTGTAGGCTTCATTAGCAAACAATCTGTCTCCATCTCTGAATGCAACCACAGTTCGAGTTTTTCTAGAAGATTCTCTAAAAAAATAATAATTAATTTTGTCAAACATTAAAGAAAAGTTTAATATTACAGGGTATAATCTAGACCATTTTTCTAGTCCCTTTTTGGAAAATTGGGAAAAAATAACGTGTTAGAGAGAAAAAGGAGAATTTCGTCATTTTCTTTATGTTGACTGGGTATTTTCTTTTTAAAAGAGTAATGGTGTGGGTTTTTTCATGCTATACAGAAAAGAACTTCTTTTTATCCAGTCGTCTGTGCTGTGTCATTGTAAAAAAATTAATAAATAAAAACAAAAACAAAATTTGGGGAATTTTTGTTTTCAAAATTGGGAATATTTTGTTTTCAAATTGGGAATTCCCCCTAGGGGAATGGGGCCGGTAACCGGCCCCAAATTGTATTGTAGATTAAACCCTGTATTAATATATGTCAAAAGCAATGTACTAGATGAGATCTCTGGGGCAATAAAATATTTTTAAAAACAAGAAGCCAAGTCCAGACAAAAAGGCTCCAAAAGATTTTAATTTCTATTTAGCCATTTTTTTATTTCTTAACGTTCACAAAATTGCTGAATTCTTAATAGCACAACAATGGGAGATATTCCTGACTTCCAAATAATAGATAGAGAGTGGCCTCCCCTTTAGGACCGATAGAGGGCTACAACGCATTGTAGGTCAGGTAGCGACTTTTTATAGTGAATTACAGTATCAGGGAGTGGAAGGCGATTTAAAGACAGATTAACTATGAATTATGGAAGTTGGAAGTTAAGCGAGCCGAAGACAGAGTTGAAAAATAGAGGTGCCAGGCTATCTGAGCGAAAAAGTGGACACAACAACACGAGGGCATCGCTATGTTTTATCTGAACGTCTTGTTCCCTTTCCTGCCGATAAGCCTAACTACGCAACACTGTGAAACTGAAAGCAGACGACGGGACAGACGACCTTCATCATAAGCGCCACCTTTTTGCTTTTTGCTAAGGGCAGATAATTGAGGAATGTAACCCATTGGAAGTGAATGGGGGCGACTCAGGGTTTAAGAATGAAATATCAATCAAGATGACGGAGTTTAGTATGTCCCAGTCACTGGAGTCTGAGCGTATAGAAACAATAACACGTGTAACAGTGACGTCACTGTGTTAGACCATCTCACCACCAAATGTATACAGGCACTCATTTAGCCCATATATTTGGGGTGATATAATATTTCATTATAAAATCTTGAGCAGTCCCTATTACATTTCAATTGCTTCATTGGCTGTTCAATGATTTGCCTTCCTCCCTCTATCTGAGAGGACATTTAAGTTATTTATTATACATTGTAACAAAACAAACTTTTTTATTTACATTGCAATAATAAAAAAATTGTGAGTTGGTTATGAATTTAAAACGTAGTAATCCAATTTGTCGTGATTTTTAGCAGTATTTATTATAGAGTTACATGTCAATTCATCTGTATCTTGTTGACACAAAATACTGCAGTTTTGTTTGTTTGCTTGTAGGTCGTTTGGAGGTCAGTCACAAGTCGTTTGCCGTCTTTAAAGCTCTCTGACGAACACCTGTATTTACAGATCTATGCGCATGACTGGATACAAAGTGGGTAGGTATATACGGGATGTTTGGTCATCACGTACACACGAGACCTCAAACACTGTCAGTATGTTGTATTAAATCAAATTATAATTGTATCATAATTGAACATGCACTAACAACTTATCACTAATAGTACAGCCGAGCTACATATGGGATGCTAGATATCTATTAAAATAAATATAGAAAATAATTCTATGTTTTAATATGCAGATTAAGTCAATAACATTTTTCATTTATCTTGCATTTAATATTGGTCCAAGATAGGAAATATGTTAAATAGAACTCATGCATAATCTTAAAACATGAAAATAGAGCTAGCGATTGCCAAGTTAATAATAGAAAATAATTCTATGTGCGCGCCTGTATTGCCCTTGTGTCAAAACTATGTTACAGCCATATAGGCGTTCAAATTTTAGTTGATTATATTCAATTGTATATTATAGTTTGACACACACACGCACGCACGCACACACACAAAAAAAAAACACACACACACACACATACATACGCACGCACCCACACACACACACATACATGTACCTCGCATTTCGCTATAATACAGATACATGTACATGTATATGCATATGAACAAATGATATTCATATACCTCAACATTAATTATTCTTTTTATACGTTGCACATTGCATTGTACTATATTGTAGTTTATCGCATTTATAAATTCGATAAAAAGCCGTGTCCATTTTATTGATGTAAAATTAGCATAATAATGCTTCCCTTATTCCACTGTCTAATGGTCAGTACACAATAAATTATTCTGTTGGCGACAGAAAAAAATTCTTGATAATTGGGAAAATTCAACACCTGGTGAAAACGCACTTTGCCTTTATGATGATGTATTGATTTTCAAGCTGTTTAGCGAGAATGTATATACATGTACATAGACGAGTTACCTGATTTTAGGAGATAAGAGTGATAATTGATATCCTTCTGACTATACCTTTCACAGATCTTTCATTAATACTGTCAGTGTCTGTTCATTTGTGCATACGTTAATACTTTGATCTTTCCATAAATCCACCTAACCGATTGAAGATTGTAAGTAACAACTCTCACATTTAAATGTTGAATGGCAGAACAGAACAGGCCCCGTACTTATAAACGTCTTAAAGTCTAGCAACATGGATTCACAACCAAAATGTATAGTATGTCTCTAGCACAAATACGTAAAGAGATATGGCCTTTTTAATGATTTTGGTTGTTAATCCATGTTTCTAAGCATAAAGAATCGATTGGAAGGGTTAAGGATGTCATTTTGCCACTATATTAGCATGTACAAATCCAATATGGCCGCTGCCATCCCAAAAATAATTAAAATGGATTTAACTCCTTAAGAATTTATGCTAGACGTGAATTTTGGCTCCACACCTTACTTTTTAAACATCAGAAATCTATTTGAAGGGTGATGAATATATTTTGGTCTCTACATTAGCACGTACAAATCCAATATGGCCGCCCCCAACCTCCAAAATAATTAAAATGGCCATAACTCCTTCAGTATTTGTGCTAGAGACATACATTTTGGTTGTGTATCCATTTTTATAAGCATGAAGAATTGATTGGAAGGATTATAGATGTAATTTTGCCACTACATTAGCATGTACAAATCCAATATGGCCGCTGTCAACCCCAAAAATCATTATGGCCATAATTCTTTAAGTATTTATGTTAGAGACATAAAGTTTGGTTCTACACGTTGTTTCTTATTAAGCATGAGGAATCTATTGGAAGGGTAATAAATACGATTTAGTCACTACATTAACATACAAATCTACTATTTCTGCCAAAACATGATTGCGGAAACTTTGTAGACCTGGAATTGATACCTTTATTGCAAATTATGAGAACGCAACAGAAATCAAATTAAAATTTAAAGCCACAATGCCCAGTTTTAAGAAGAATGCCACCTTGCTTGTGAAGGTAAAGCAATTTGTAACATAATGCTAGCTCTTTATTATTAATATTAATATTTATTCACATCTTAGTGCTTACAATATCAATATACCTCCGGTATGTACATCCAATGTTTTTTGTCATCCAAAATTTATAGTAGCTTAATATGTACTGTTGCCTAAAATAATTTTGTCGTGTTCCAGACAAAAGTCCAAGGACCATATTAAGCTAATACAAATGCATTGGATATACATAATATTGAAAGCAATAAGATATAAGTACCGTATAACGAGAAATTTTCATGGGTTTCTATTTTCGTCGGTTTCGAGGGTAACTGGTCAACCTCGAAAATATAAAACCTTGAAAATATTTGAAATTATCTCAAGAAATTATATGTGAGATATTAATTGTGGCCACCAGAATAAACTAACAATTTATCGGAAAAGTCACTCAGCACGGGAAACTGCAAGGTCCGTTATGAACATTCTTAGTCAATCAGCTTAACACCCAGGATGCAACTTTGAACAACAAGGAAGCATTGTGTACGTACTGTTGGTTAATTTGAGTAACGTGTCAAGTTTAAGGATGTGAATAGTCATCAAACACTATGCAGTCTGAAATTGAAAACTTCTCACACATCGTAATAAAATTAAAAAATAAATAAAATTCCTGAGTAAACTAGCACATTGAGCAAATTACATCAAATATAGTTTAATTTACTTTATTTTGTTCTTGTCTCAATCGACTATGACTAAGTTTTGGCCGTAACGGTTTCACGTGTTCAGACGATCGTCTTTCTTGGGCGGAAGTACATGATACAGTGCAATCCTTTACGGCTGCGCAGTCACAAATCACACATCTAAACTAACCCTACACCGGTTTTGTTCGGAATTGCCGATTGCAGAAAGTTTTGCATTTGAAAGGAAGAAACGGACCGAACAATTACGGACGGTAACGATTAATCACGGATGTGTAATAGGCCGATATTTGATATAAACGTCACTCATAAGAAATCATGTTATTCACGCAAAAATAGTTATATTTTATACAGTTTACCGTTGGTCGCCACATGGCGATTAGCAGTAATTCAGACCATTGGCGACCAAACCAGTCACATAGACACTAGTAAAACCCATGTTGCCTAAACGTGCTATTTCGCGGAGTCCGGAACCGGTGATTGATCCTACACTTGGCGGGGATAAAGAATTTGTCTATCTCGTTTGAACAGTCAGGTGTGCCCATTCATCCGTGCCTGATCACTGACGGCACGTGTCCATTGACCGACCCGCAACAAACATTCTTTGGGGGCTCGGTTTTATCGTGTGTTTTTAATATACTTTTTTTCTCCACTAAATTAATTCAAAACCGGTCTCAAAATAAGGACAAATCAACTATAATTTTATATTGGATTTGTTTATACATAATGTACGCGGACACACTGCTAAAAAAACAAATAGGCTAAGCTAGGTACCCAATTGGACAACGGTGTCCCATATTAAATGGTCTTGATAGGAACAATAGTAATCGTGACATACATCAAGGGTCCTAAGTGGACTGCCATCACATGTACAAATAGGCAGGCCAATAAAATATGTCATGGGCACCAACCCCAACTAGGTCAACACATTGAACACCTGCAGAACAACAGAACAATGGGTAGAACAATAGAACAATGGGTAGAACAATAGAACACTGTATATATTAATTTGATCCTGGGGTGCATTACACACTACTGACACTGATTAATATCATGGGTGGTGTTGGGTGTCCTCGTATGAACGAGTCCTATGGCGGTGTCCTCGTATAGACGAGTCCTGTGGCGGAATTGTGGCAGTTTGGCACGGTAATCCCATTCGTAGGGGACCCTCGTTTGGGATTGGTCAACCTCTGAGGTTGAGGGGGTGCACTCCACCTTTTGTAGGGGACCCTCAAAAGGAATGTGTATGGATACATTTCGCGTAGGGGACCCTCGCGAACATGGAATTTATGCGCATTAGGGGTGTACCAGGTGTGCCCTTCCTTTGGGGACCCAGGGAAGGGTACGGCTGTGTTGCCAGGGCAAAGCCCCTTTTGGGGTAGGCGCACAGTCGGTGCCATGCTGCCACGAACCTGCCGTAAGGATTCGTTCAAAAGGAAACGTCTGTTTTTTATTAAATGCTACGCCAATATTATTCCAATTTAAAGGCTTTGTTGTTTTTTCTTTATAATTATTTGGGTTAAATTAATGTATAATAGAATGTATCATTTTTATTTTGTTGTGACAAAACACCTGGTATCATCATTGCTTCAGCTATGATTCGCGAGTACATGCCATGTCAACTTTTCTATAATATTCCTTCGGCATTACTTTGTGCTAAAGATACGCATTTGGCCATGTCAGTGTTTTGTCGATTAGATGTTTATACAAAATGTACTTTGCATAGAGATTCAAATCGACACAGGCCTCCACACAAAACTTTATGATAAAAATGATGACTTCTACTTTCCAATAATCAATTTCCCTTTTATGTCGAACAATATTCCATATGATCCAGCATATGGTGTACATGTATATGTATCAGAACTTCTGAGATACGTTATGGCATGTTCATTATATCCCGATTTTAAGCCATGCCATGTCCTTCCGACTCACAAGTTGTTTTATCAGGATTATACCGTCCATGGACTATAGTAGGCATTCAGAGGCTATGACGCATCATTTACACAGATATTGTCTGATACACTTATACCTTATTTTGATCTATAGTTGTGCTTATGACGGGTGCCACGGGTGGATCAGGATATGTCAATCTTTGCTGAACATCTGGTGTGGCTATGTTTCGTGAGTGCATGCCATCTCAACTTGGTAACAATATCCCTCTCTATTTGCCGTGTGCAAAGATTACGCAAATTTCGTTTTGTAATAATACCATTATTGGAATGACGTTGGCGACGATCGATCGTGTACACATACGTTCACGTGAACCAAATGTCATGATCGTACGTACACGTAAACAAACTGAAGATCGTGCACATGACAATCTAATCTGTTTACTACAAAGGAGTTTTGGTTTTTTTTTATTCTGGGTTAAACAACTACAAAAATCCTAGATTAAGAAACAAAATATCGCTTTCATCATACTATTCAGATGTATGATTACGTTGAAGGAAACAGAAAGCGTATCATCTGGCGAGACAGGTATGCAATATCTGCCACCTGTGCAAACAGGAGATATAACTGTTAAGAACAGTAAGGAGTTACGGAAGTGCACTTATAGTCAGGCAATCGGCGCTCAAATCAACATACACCTGTACATGTGTTAACAAACAAAATTAGACGTACATGTACACTAGTATGGAATAATATGTGTTAAGACTGCCTAAGAATATTCCTGAACAAGATGCATCAACAATTGTATCAAGCGGGATTCGTCAATTGATGTGGGAAGTATTTAAAGTATGACTGATGAAAACTCGTATGGTGTGAATTGGCAGGCTATTTAGGACATTGGTACAGATGTTGCAATACGCTACTTTGACCTGTTTCAGGCGACAAAAATGGCTGTGTTTATTACGACGAGTGTTTGCCTTGTTTCCCTGTTTGTAGACTGTAATTATTGTTAATTGTAACACTTACCCGACATACTTAAGACAGTCGTGCTGAAGACAATAGCATGCGTGTGTTGCAGACATGCTTGGTCAACAGCCTATATTAATTTGCGAGGCTATATTTTCCCAAAATACTAGACAACGAGTAGGCCTATTAACAAAGATGACTGACAGCATGTAATAAGTCAGAGTCGTGGGGGCATTGCGAAAAAGTAGAGAAGGCACGTACGCACGAATAACTGCAAAAGCCGTGATGATGCCAGGTGTTCGCGATAAATGAGTGCAGCCTGCCCCACCGGTGGTACCCGTCGTAAGTACAGCTGTATTGTTTGTCTGCTGTCTTTATCGAAACGATAAAAACGTATATAACAAGTAAAAATAAGGTATTGCATCAGATATCATTTGTGTCAATGATGCGTCATATCATGAAACAGCCTCTGAATGTCTACCATAGAACTTGTTGACTGCATAACCCTGATGAAACATTGCATGAGACAGGACGTGGCGTTTCTTAAAGGGACAGTCCCGTCTGTTAAGACGAGTGCCACCATACGTGCGCGTCTTATGCCATTTGTAACATATGTCTAGCTAATGGAGCATTTTTTATTTTTAAAATTAACATTTACTTACATATTATTGCTTACAATATCAATATGTGTATACCCCGTGTGTTTCTGGACATCCAAACTGTTATAGTAACTTACTGTATCCTTTTATCTAAAATAATTGAGTACGTACTAAATTATCGTAGGCGAAAGTCCAAGGATACAATTAAGCTACTACAAACGCATTGAATATATATGTATTGATATTGTAAGCAACAAAACGAACGTAAAAGTTAATTTTAGTAATAAAAATGCTGTATTAGCCAGAAATGTGTTACAAATATCGTTAGATGCTTAAGTACGGTGGCACTCGTCTTCAAACTCGGGACTGTCCCTTTAAAATTAGCATGTAATGAATATGCCCTAAAGAAGGCCTACCTCAGAAGTTGTGATATATAGACACCATACGCTGGCGGCAGATGGAATATTGCTCGACATAAAAGAGAAATTGACTATTGGAAATGAACACTTGTTGTTCAGGTTCCTTTGTTTACCATGTTATTCTTTTTCTGTTAATTATTATAAATAGTGATTTTGGCTGGAAGGTTTTAATAGTGTGATGTTTACAGCCAGGTTTGATTATTGAGATAGTCGAATGATTTGTGTAAAAAATGTATGCTCTTTGTTTGTTTGGCGTAAGCAATGTCAAGTACAATGTCAAAAAAGTGAAGCATGTAATATAAATATGTATTGCCTATAGGGAAAGGCGATACGGCATAAACACATTTTTGTAACCTCTCTAGGGAGAGATTGCATTCAGTTTGAAGTTCGTGACGTCAAACCATTATTACGTGGAAAGACCGGAATTTGATTGAAGCTCATGAGGTCACAACGTAACATATCTCTTCGGATGTGGAACTGGACTATTTTAGACGGGGCCATAAGAAGACGATCAAGCATAAATTTCTTAATTAGAAGATCAACGCGTTCTGTTTTCATATTAGCGGTATATTCTAGCGGATTTTATGCCGCCTAATGTCATTTAAAATTGGAGTCGTGTGGTTTGAAACGCGGATTTTAAGTAACGCCATGTCCTGCCTCAGAAGATTTGTCTTCAAGGTTATTTGGTTTATGGACTGGTTAAGACTTTCTATGTTAGACTTTCAGAGGCTATTTCACGATGTGGCGCATTGTTTACAAAGATAATGTCTAATCAAAATATCTAACGTTGACGTGTTTTACGCTTTTTATCGTTTCGATGAAGACAGCGGACAAACAATATGGCTGTAGTTGTGACGGGTGCTATAGACTTAAAATGTCCCAACGCTATTTTCTCTCCATATTTTGAAGTTGTTAAATGTGTACTACGTTAACGGTATAGCTATAAAAAGATACAATAAACTTCCTTAACTTGAAAGCATGTAAAGTAATACAATTTTACTTTTAAGTAAAATTTATGGTTACCATGGTAAATATTGAAATTTGGTGTCAAAAGCAATAATTGTCGAAAAATTGTTCTTTCGCTTATATTTGTTTTCATTCTTGATAGTATTTGAGTTAAATACACAAAAATAGCGTCATTTCATAGGATTGATCCGATTGAATAGTACCGTGGCATACAAGGAACTCGTTCCTATTGTATCGTGTCGTATAACTGACGCTAACCTGATTATAAACGTATTAGATAATAATATGCCTAAACTTATAGCTAATAATAGAGGATTAAAAAGGACATGTATAGCAACAGGAAATAATTCTTAGATGACGTGTATCCAGCCTGGTTGAATTTCTCGAAAATGTCCTGGAGATACTTGTATTCGCATATTATGCTATATTAAAACACTGAAATATGATAGTTTAATGTATTTCAAAGGTGTCCACATTTATGCAACAAATGGCAAAGCAAAGCGAACATTGCATTAAATGGAAAGATGGTGCTATTTAGAGGAATACAATACAACTGTGTTTCGTCATTAAAGGCACACTATAACGTATTGATTATTACAAGCAATACAATGTAAGTAAATTTCACAGAGAAATGCTTTATTATCCGGAAACTGTTACTTAATGGCATCAGATACGTACATACTGTGGCACCAATCTTCAAACGTGGGAGTGTGCCATCAATAGCGTAACAAATCAACGGATACCAATCGATTCAATTTGTGGCTTGGGGTTTGGGGTCGGATTACAAGGCTGGCATCCCTAATACTGAACCAGCACAAAATAACTATGCACATAGACACAGTTCAGAGCACGGGTATAGGACTACTACTAGTTTTATTTCAGCTGCCGTTTTTGTAGTAGGGGCATTTCATGGTATTTGTCACGTCCTTCACGATTGTATCTCTTTGTTATGTAAATAAATGCAAATATTATCATATTTCATTAATTGTTTTGTACTGCAAATTGAAATTCCTAACAGTTGAATTATCTAACAACATAGTGTTGTGTCTTAACTAACCAAAACGGTGAAAAAACGGACGTGACCAATACCATGAAATGCCCCAGTAATGATCCCTCGACTCTGTCCTGTTACAACTTTCGCATTTGGCTGTGTTAGTCATTTTGTCGTTTCTATTTGATAACGAGCAGGCCGCAAGTGACCCTGAAAGATGATTGCCTGTAACCTAAAACTAGGCCGTCAAGAATAAAACTGGCAACGTAATTTGCTAAACATGAAATGAGTATTTCTTTCATAACAGTCTTCTTCTTCATAACTTGTATTGATTACAAAACGAATGGTGCGCGGGTACAAAATTGTAACGATGTGTTGGCAAACCAATAACTTTATGTGTCGCTCTCTTCAGACAACAAGCCAGCAGAATTGCCATTTAGACCACTATTGGTGAGGATTTCAACCAGGATTGACAATATTGACACATCGGCTTACTTGATAGGAGTCAATCGACCCAGGTCAATTTTGAATGTGTCCAGAACCCTTGACGGCAACAACATGCTTAATATTACAAGCTAGGCGCCTGGTGTCTCAAGAACCCTCTCCCGTGGTTAAAGATGCAAACCTTCTGTGCATTGCTTGGCTAAATTCTGTGATGGAATACAACAAATAGCCTTCGAAACATTAACGTCAAGCAGATAATGAGTGAGTGAGAGTGTCCCACCAACCACAAAATGTTACGGACTGACATAGACACTCAACATTCCATTTACAGAAATCCGTCGAAAAGTGTTTCCTAGGATTTCTCATCAAAACTAGAACTGACACTGACAGTTTGTTTTTTTGTTGTTAACATGTGGTAGAATTAAAGTGTCCATTCAACTTAGTCAGTAGCAGATTGTGACTTGTGAAGTCGCGTCCTGGGGGCAATTCAATACAACAGACGTTAAAGGGTGCGTTTCTACCAATCAATAACTGTTACGCACTGACACGAAACTCGAAACATACATAGAGCAGTGCTTTTCTTGTATTATTTACAGAAATCTGTCGAAAAGTGTTTTGCAAAGGTTGAACTCGTGAAAACTTCTGACACAAAAAAATGACATACAGTTTATTTTTTTAACGTGTGCTAGAAATCAATTTTCCGTTCGTGTAAGCTCGTAACGGTTCGTGGTTATATGAATGGAATCTCGTCCTTAGCACAAGATTATACCAAGTACGGATTGATACGAACGGAAACTTAAAGGATTCCTTTCCAACAACCACGAAATGACAAGGAAACTGAACAGTTTGCAGAATTCTGTCGAAAAGTATTTTCAACGATCACTTATGAACAACAAAGACACAGAACTGACACTAACAGTTCGGTTTTTTAACATTCCGTCTGCCCAACTTATGGCGTCTACATGGTCAACAGTTGGCATGAAGTGAGATCAATTAACGCGTGATTTCGGTGAATACAACGGCCTTGGCGAAACAATTGCTTCACAAAATACACCAACCCATCGGGAGGATTAAGAAATACACCAACCCATCTTGATAATAATGAAATACACCAACCCGTCTTGGGAATAATGAAATACACCAACCCATCTTGAGAATAATGAAATACACAAACCCACAAAGATACACATAAAATGTTTGCCATGTCATGCAATGTTGTTTCGTTTAGAATGGTCAATGGGCCACCGAGTGACCGATGCTCTATCTCCGCTTTGGACAGTTCGTGAAAGGAAATGCTTGGGGAAGTGTTATTAACCAACATTAACCTAGTTTAAATCATAAATGATCACAATTAGTTGTCATACAATGGACTGAATTGCCTATCAAAATGCAATTTTGTTATCAGAGATTAAGCGCGCGTAGTTTTACAATTGTACACGCATTTAATCTCCGTACAAATATCTCTAGCACTCGGACGTCATCGCTATTAATATCTTATTCGTGCTATCGCATGAGCCACAGTTCAACATATCCAAGTGACAAAGTCCACTGAGAATTAACTGTGTCTGCTGAAGCGATATCCCAGCTCTAATATCTGTACATCAACATAGTACTAGATTCCAGTGTGAACACTGTAGATATGTTGGTAGATAGACATAGTACTAGATTCCAGTGTGAACACTGTAGATATGTTGGTAGATAGACATAGTACTAGATTCCAGTGTGAACAC
>JAULBR010089849.1:0-12502 GCA_032355825.1 Melanodrymia aurantiaca
TTCTGGCTAATACAGCATTTTTATTACTAAAATTAACATTTACTTTCGTTTTATTGCTTACAATATCAATATATGTATATCCAATGCGTTTGTAATAGCTTAAGATGGTTCTTGGACTTTTGCCTATAATCATTTAGAACGTACTAAATTATTTTAGACAAAAGGAAAACGTAAGCTCCTATAGCAATTTGAATGCCCAGAAACACTTCTTATACACACATTGATATCGTATGTAAATAAATGTTAATTATAATAATAAGAAATGCTTTATTAGTCAGAAATAGCATTAGATGCCTCGGTTCGGTGACACTCGTCTTCAAATTGGGGACTGTCCCTTGAAAGGTACATTGCCGATGTTTAACAGCGATGCCACCCCTACGTGTGCATACAATTCTATTATTAACATATTTCTGGCTAATAGACCATTCATATTTTTATTAAGTAAACTTTTACTTACATTGTATTACCTGCAATATCCAATATATATCCAATGTATAAACTTAGCATGATTCTGGGACTTTAGTACAACAAAATTATTTTAGGCAAAAGTACACATTAAGCCATTATAACAATTTGGATGATCAGAAACACATAGGGTATACATATTCATATAAATGATATAATATTATTGGTGTTGTAAGCAATAAGATGGCACCCATCTTCAAACTCGGGGGTGTGCCATTAATATTTTTCTTTTGTATACACTATTTTTACGTAGCAAATTACTCACGAATCACTGCCAAAGCAATGCCGATACCAGGGGCGGGTTTAATGGAGAGGTTATAAGGTCACTTGGGACTGCCTTAGCTATGACATGACACTAACTACAATTACGCAAATAACAATATTTGAGGACAATAAAAAAGCGGTCATAGCGGTCAATTTAAGTATCGTGGCCGCTAAACGTCGTAGATATAACTTGTATCGATACACACGACTGGCAGCGCAATCGTTAGGACGACTTTACGCTATCATTGCGTTAAGCAACGCTCATTAAACCGGACCTTAGTGTTCGTGAACGTTGAGCGTATCCTGTCCCACCTGTGGCACCCGTGATAAGCACAGCCATATTGTTTGTCCGCTGTCTGTCGAAACGATAAAAATGCATAAACAAGTCAAAATGAGGTATCGTCCCGTCACTATAAATCGTCAGGCACCTATTTTCGTCACCTACCTTTGGTTTTATCAGCCGGAAATGACTTTTTATGTAACTAGATCACATTTGCAACACTTTTCGATGTAAAATTTTTTTTTAATTATAATATTATATTATAATATAATTGAGTGGAAATAACGTATATCTGCTAGAGCTATTATTAAACTTTCGATATCACAAGGTATGTCACATGATCTAGTAATTTTATTGTATGGATGTCCGTTGTGGTTATCTCTTATGTAAATTCGACATAATCTGTGTTAAAATGTGGATCTTTGTTGTTGTTACTTAATGATGAAAATTGGGAATATAATCTAAATTACTCGTGCATTTATCAAATATGTGTAGATGTACTATTTTTAACTGTTAAATTACATTATTTATACTTCAAAATACAAAAATATGACAGCGTTTAAATTTAATGGACATATTTTTTTCAAAATTCTACAAATGTTCTGCAAGTTATTTGTTATGAATGAATATGTTGAAATTTCGTTAAAATTTAATTAACATAAAAAATTATGTGCTTCAAACATTTCCAACGGAAACCATAACAGCGCCATTTACTAAACTAATGCTGTCATTTCTAGTCACAATACGAAAACAGGTAACGCTGATTTGTAGCTGGCAATACTTTGTCTATGATCAATACATGTGTAAACCTTTATTAAATCCCACACTGTGACTTATATTATCCTATATTGCAGAAATAATTGTTGTTTAATAGCAAGCAATGTTTTATTGGGAACAAAAGTAAAACATCGCGTTCTCCGTTAACGTGCCGAAAACCGGTATAACCAGGATATCGCATCAGACAATCATCAAGTGTGTCAATGATGCGTCATATCGTGAAATAGCCTCTGAATGTCTAAATGAATGGTTTTGGGACCATCCACGAAGTGCTCACTCATGAATTAGTTATATCAAATCAGCATGGTGCTTGACATTTTTTTCCGTACCATACATTGAAAATAATAACACGTATAACACATAATTAGCACAAGCTGCATTTTTATTCAACACCTTCCAGTCTTCTCACAACCACATGACACAGCATAATACACTGGAAACATTACGTTATTTTGAGATTAGATCAAACAGTCTAAGATTCCAAACACCGGTGTAAATGTAGTTTCAAGACACATACATGTGTTACCTGCCCATGTGCCGCTATTGCAGTAAACGTGATAAACAATACCAAACAGTGAACGCAACCAAAATACAATAAACGTAATACGTTGAAGAAATATATAATTTATACGCCACCTCAAACACCTGTTGGGGCATTTTATGGTGTTTGTCACGTCCGTCACGATTGTTTCTCTTTGTTATGTAAATAAATGCAAATGGTATGACTATCAGATTTCATAAATTTGTTTGTACTGCAAATTGAAATTCATAACAGTTGAATTATCTAACAACATAGTGTTTTGTCTTAACTAACCAAAATAATGGAAAAACAATCGTGACGGACGTGACAAATACCATGAAATGTCCCTGTTTCGAGTTTATGACGGATGTCACACAAAGAAGCACTCAAATATTAATAATTTCTAGAATATCAAATTGATCATGTTGCTATGTGACACTATATTATGTGACACTATATACACAGTGTGCATTAAGGGGAAACTGTTTTGAATGACTGCTTATCAGATTTTACTCTGATTAGGTTCCTCAGTGTTTAATTGCTTTATATATGTAACAGTTGTCAATTGTAATGGACAAGACGTCCATTTTGAAGACATTTCTACATCAGGGCCCGTTTGTTCGAATCGTGGGTTAGATTAACCACTGGTTAACACTAACCATGGGTTAAATTCCTTAACCCAGGATTGCCTAAGCACATTTTAAAGCTGGGTTAGGGTATACTAGTATTTAACTCATAGTTAGTGCTAACCAACGTTTGAACAACGCAATTTTTAATCAGTAGTTAAATGTAACTCATGGTTAGGCATTGAACTCAGGGTTAGCGTTAACCCAGGATTCAAACAACCTGGCCCTGAATTTCATCTGCAATTTGCCAACATGTCCAATTTGCAGTTATATAAACTTGAATTTCATTTGCAATTTGTATTTGGGTTCCCAATGTTCCAAATTTAGGGTCGATAACCTTATTAGAAGCTGTGGCCAATACTTATAATATTTATGCCAATCAAAATGATAATATCTCAATAATATTGTGTTGATTATCTTTGATAATCGTAGGCAAATGGTGAACAGTATCCAAAATCAATTAATATATCAAAATCAGCACTACTAATTGCTTTAAGCGACAAGTTGTCATGACCAACATGTTAATGAATTAGCTTCATCACACTTTACGTATAGGCCATGGTATAGATATAAACTCCAAGTCCAGAAAATGACACAATCGTATTGATAATTATAGCGATGCAACAGAGAGAAACTAAGTGTTATTTGTTACAACTCCCACACAATTGCCATGATTCATTTGATTAAGAAGATAAAAAAAACCTGTTAAGATATTGCCATTGAATTAATAACAAATTTCAGAAAATAAATCAGATTGTCTTTATGGCTGATATTACTCGGGGATATTGGCAAGCTAACTGAAAGTATTATCGGTGATCCAGAAGGAATTAAGGAGTATAGCTAAATTGAGCAGCAAGCATTCAGAATGAAATAAAAGTTCATCACACTATCTGTATTTTGACAACTTTTCGATCCAATTGCAAGGTCAAAATATCTAATTTTACTCAAATGCTATATAGCTACATTTAGCTTCAGACAATATCAAAGATGCAGTTGTAATTAATCAGTCTATCATACAAACAAATATACAACAGGAATGCAAATAGCGTCAGCAGTCCACATTCTCAACCTCAATTATACATGTAAATTAACCATAGTCAAAACTCGACAAAAAAGACTCAAAATTACGCAACACAATACACATGCACGCACACACACATGCACGAACGGAGGCACGCACGCGTGCACATACATACACATAATATATTTATAGTAATAATTTTCCTTTTGAAGGTAGCAGCAATACTAAATAATTATTGTGCAATATTGGAAATAGAACAAAAATAATACAGTCGCAGTGTTTTTCTTTATGACCGTTTGTAATAAATATAAAACATTGCTATACTATGCTTGCCATGTGTGTGCCTTAGATTAACTTTAAAAACCCTAAAATAGGCACCGAAAGATTAAGGTAGTTATAGAAACAGGGAGCGCATTTTTTCTTCAGTCTTCTAATTACTATACTACTCAAAATAATACATGTACATGTATTTGTTTGAAAACTCATATAATGCCGTTTTAAAGTAACATAACGATTTAAATTGCTATTTATTAGGCAACTTATCTTTGGTAATTTGCTTAGGACATGATACATGATACACTACACTGGCACGATTTCATGATTCAATTAATCGCACAATTGGACAACAAAGAAACAGTAAGAATAAAGAAGTATATTACAATGTTGTTCTTGTATACCTCATACATACATTAATTCGTTTGGGCGCAACTATTACACTGTCTGTGACATCATTATGACAACGCTGTGTTTTGCTGAAGTGTTTCATAACATTTGCCTATAATGTTGTATTTTAAAAACCATAAGTTGTAAATATGTTTCGGTTGACATTAGTACTTAATTACAAATCATTAGCATCTTCTGGAAACGGGATCGATCCTAATCCTAAAGATACAACTGTGTCTGTAACCAGGTATCGCATTTGAGGCTTGGGGGAGTGGGACGTAGCCTACCCGCAAGAGCGTCAACCTGAGGGTCGAAAGATAAATCATATTCTTCGGACCCGTTGGGTTATCTACCGTGCCATCCAGTGATCCACGACTGGTCTAATACCAGCAAACCAACACTACGACTGTCTACTCATGTCTTATATCATGATGAATGATAATGGCTAATAATTATTTTGAGAGATATAATACGCGTTATAGACCACTTATTATAATAATACACATGTACATTTAAATAATGAGCAAGTACATGTGACAGATAGCGAGAACAACATTTAAAAACTCTTTAACATCTGTAATTCGGTAACAACAAAACCGACTTACCCTTTGCAAAAATAGGATGCATAACACTGGTGGATCATAAAAAATACAATAAATATGTTTGCAACTCATTTACGCTGATAACATGGACTACATTCCTCATACATAGTGGTGTTCGACTTCAAAGGAAACCGAATAAAATATCCGTATTGTATGAAGAACATAGTTTGATCCATATATCACTACAAAATGTATCCACGCATAATCTGCTATCGCAGTTATAAAAGAAGAAAAAAACAATGGCACAGATTCACAAGATAATCAAACAGTTTTGAAATTAAGCATCAATGTTTTAGACGCCAATAAATTCGACTTGGATGATTAGAATTTGTCTAAAGACGTCTGTTGGCACAGTCCTTCCATTTCCACCCAGATTACCTGTTTGAAAGCTAACATTACATTACGTTCACTGACTTGTATTAAACTCAGATCATTATTAATGTGTGTATGTATTATCCGGCTGGCCATGGAGGAGAGAAGCGGATGGTGTCAGCTTACTGAGAACTTCTGCCGTATCGCAGCAGTGTAGATCCATGATCACTTCCAACATTAGTCGGGTACAGCTTGCTTCCGAACGCGGCAAACCTCGTATGGATGGGTAGGCCTATTCTAGGCCAGCCCGATTTCTTTTTAAGCAGAGGACTTCCAATATTAGTCTGGTACGGATTGCCCCCGAACGAGTCAAACCTTGTATGGATGGGCATCCCTATCACTGGCCATTCCGAGTTCTTGCCAAGCAGAGGACGTTCCTCCTGTTTTTGATTCTTTGAAATCTCCACGTTGTTTCCATTGTCTTTTTTTAGTTGTTCTTCAATTATGTAACGAAGAATACGGATCAAGCCAGTTCGGCCATGAGGTGTTTTTTCGTTCACACTTTGGGTTGGAAGTTTGTATTGCGGCCATTTGAGACTGTCACTAGCATTTGTAATCGTTACAATAGAGACGATTCCTACGATCACAAATAGTTCACGAAACATCTGAAAACCAAAAAAAGAGAGTTTATTATACATGTACTTTGTTTTAAAATTGTTGTCATGCGTTATTTCAAACAAAGAAACAAAAAACTCGTAATATCAGTAGCTCTGTATTATATTAGTTAATACGTACATACATGTATTTTGTGTTTAGGAAAATTGAAATGTAGCACACATGTACATGTATTGACAGTCTACGCGATATAATTAAAATGTAGCATCGGTGTTTCTATGTTTATAATGTAGTACCAAGGTACTTACATTTTGAACTATGCTTGCAATGCCAGTATAATATTGACGTAAGCGAGTTGTGTAATAATGTGTGTATGTACCATTATATCATTATATACATGTATTATCATTATATATGTATATATATACATGTACCATATTTTGACGCCCAAAAACCGATGTTTAGTTCGTGCTGGAGTGTCGTTAAATGCTATTTCATTCATTGCATGTCCTTGGGAATTCAAAGTGTATGTTTTAATCCCTATCTCGTGGAAATTGGTACGTCATGAAAAACGTACGGTACAGCTATGGCTGTTGATAAGTATGTTGGTTTATAGATGAACATCCTGGATACAGTTATTCTGAGATGTTGTTAGGCTAAACCATTATCCCCTGCAAACCATTGCAGCTCACGTCGCAGCTGCACCTATATGTAACTATAAATAAAGATTGATGTTAATCACCGTAATAATATATACTGTTGTGTTAATTATTGTTTGGCTGTCGTAAACATTTTTGTTAGATTCTTGCTAATATATATTTTTAAACCATTATAATATAACTTGGAGTTTACCAAAAAAGTTGTTTTCCCATTTTTTTGGCAGCCATCTTGGATTATTGGCGGTCATACTGGATTTAAAATGATATTAACCCGTATAATACGTCCAACGTTATAGCTATGACATCACGTAGCACTGGATTCATTTAATTATAATTTAACGAAATATTAGTTAATTTAGCGTTGGCAAATAAATATAGAACTGTTAGTGTACAATCTAAAATTGAGATCCAGAACTATCTATAAAATTGGTGCCCAAAATCGTATTTTAACGAAAAACAAAGTTACCCTCGAAACTGCACGTATTTTGTTTGTTTACATTCAATGACTTTATAACTTGCTCTAATCTGTATTCATGTTGTAGCAACATACAGTTCAGTACGCGGCCATACCACATGGATTGTGTTTATGGTATCTTCAGAATGTAGTTAATATTCCAGAAACTGCTCAAATCTATCGTGTATTTGTTTTTTTCCCGCCCTTTTGAACATGTCATGTCACATTGAAATTAACAGTACTGCTTTATCAATATTATTTTCTACAGTCCTTTCTAATTTTTAAAATCTTTATTTCAATATACATTAATTGAAAAGAATTGTCAATGAAGATGTTGGGGAAATATCAATTTTTATACATCTAGTGATAAGTCAATTAGGTGTTAAGGATTTAAACTATTATATTTTAAAAACCATCTCAGGAAATTATTAAGCACACATATCGTTCTTTATTATATTTTCTGTTCCAGCCAGTAATACACGACTGGTTTATCAAAGTCCGTGGTGTGTGCTATCCTGTCTATGAGATAGTGCACAAAAAAGACTCCTTGCTGTTTTTCGGAAGACCCCCAACCCCTTCCCCCCTCCCCCTCTGGGATTGAGAAGACGACCCGACTACGGTCATGACGTCGTCTCAATCTCAGCGCCCTCTACAACATCCTTAGGATGGTTGAAGGTGTTAAACCACATTACCAGTTTCGGACGAGTAGCCCATGTATGCGACAACGGGTTTACTCTGAGACCATGTGTCAATATTACCATGCGTCTGACGTTAATAACGGCTTATCTATAATCGATGTGTTCCAGTGGCGTCTTTAAACAAACAAACAAACAACAAACATAATATTTATCGTTGTTGATTACTGTTTCAGATGAACGTCTTGGATAGTGATGTAGTCTGGCACAATCCGTTATAACCTGGCAATCGTCACTTTTGTTTGGCGAAATGATTTACACCTCCAATGTCATGCTAATGAAAGTGTACTTTATGTGGTTATTAATGACAGAATGAGAACCACAGATAACATAGTTATAATAGCTGCAGCAATCTAATACTGAATGAATGAATGAATGCATGAATGGATGAATGAATGGATGAATGAATGAATGGATGGATGAATGAATGAATGAATGGATGAATGGATGTATGTATGAATGAATGAATGAATGGATGAATGGATGAATGGATGAATGAATGGATGAATGAATGGATGTATGAATGAATGAATGAATGAATGAATGAATGAATGAATGAATGAATGAATGAATGAATGAATGAATGAATGAATGAATGATTAACGACACCCCAGCACGAAAAAAGATTCGGCTATTGGGTGTTGAAGTATGGTAAAAATTCTAAAATATAGTATTTAAAAAACCAGTGTCCAGCTCCGATCAAACTAAACACAAGGATGACACTAACAACAATATAAACGAAGAAATATACTAAATAAAATGAATACATGATAGATAACAATGGCTAAAATGTTCTACAAATTGTGTTCCCCGTAGGAATTTTAAAACCAATAATTATTGTGGGACGAATCTAAATGATTCAACCACACTACTTGTAACTGGTTGTAAATGACCACAATCCACCAAAATGTGACGCACTGTCAATGTACACTGACAGTGGTCACACTGAGGTGGAGGGACCTTCTTTAAAATACAATAATTTGTATGTGTTAAATATGTATGGGCAATACGAGATCGACACAAGACCACCTCATATTTCCTGCTCCGTCTATAGGACTGCCACTCTCCCAAGATGGGCTTGGCGGAATGAAGCTAGTTCGCTCCCGCATTGTCCCAAACACTCTGCCAGTGAGATAAAACATACTTGGTAATATTATATTTAAAATCAGTATATGGGATACCCATCTTGACAGGAGGCAAATTCACTTTGGATGTCGAGACACACATAGGATATACACATATTGATATTTAAGTAATAATATGTATATGTAAATAAATAAATGTTAATTTTAACAATAAGAAATGCTCCATTAGCCAGAAATATGCTACAAATGACATAAGAAGCGCACGTACGGTGGCACTCGTTTAAAAAGTCGGGACGGTCCCTTTAATAAAAAGAAATGATCTATTCGGCAGACATATGTTACAAATAGCATTATTAGATGCATAATAATGTAGGGTGACATTCATCTTAAAACTCGGGAATGTGCCTTTAATTGTTAAAACAAATAGTTTGATCAGTAGAATTCAATATACCACAAGGTTAGCGTGACCTTTTCTACTGTAATGTTGCTCGTTTGTTTGTTTTAGCCATTATCATTAAACCATACACCATACGAGGTCACCTTAACCCTCTGTTGGGAGCTTTGGATCTTTCCAATCGCTTTCAATTAAAGAAAAAGTTTCCTGCGATGAAGCAAATATTGTGTGAGTCTCGAGTGGTTGTTTACCATGGTTGGGTAGTTTGCGTCCACGTGGACTGACAAACCAGCATCAGACAAAAGATGGAATGTGTAGTTAGTGGGTTCGAATCCCAGTCGTGGCAAATGTGAGTTTTAGTCCCATATAACCCGCTCCAGCCCAAAGCGAGTGTCCCGCCAGGCTTCTTTCTACTTACACCGATCAGTGTCCTCAACTGGTGTAACCAAGGCCGCAGTATGTAGTTGTACTCTCCTACATCTGAGGCTGGTTTAATGAGCGTTGTTTAACGCAATGATAGCGTAAAGTCGTCCGAACGATTGCGCTGCCACAGTCGTGTGTATCGATACACAATACAGCGGCGACGTTTTGCGGCCACGATACTTAAATTGACCGCTGTGACCGCTTTACTGTCCTCAAATGTTGTTATTTACTTTATTGTGGTGTCATGTCATAGCTAAGGCAGTCGCAAGTGACCTTATAACCTCTCCATTAAACCCGCCCCTGGCCGTATGCAGTGGACCAAATACTTACTTGTTACGTATAATTATTGAAGAATTAATATTGACGTAAGATGTAAAAATTATGTTTGCCAAATTTTACAAAAATAGGTACGTATACAATGGATGAAAAGAATACAAATTAATTCCTTATTATACGTGCGTTTCAATGATCATTGAGTGAATTACTACACTTGTAACGAATGTTCGTCTTCTATTCACACATCCCATACTATAGTAACTTGCAAGTAAATATAAATTAATAATTTTTTTATGCAATGTTATCACGCACAGCTTTGTTATAAAACATATGCATTTGAAATGTCATTTTCGTTTTAAAGTTTTTTAATATATTTTTTTATACATTGTGCTCAATTTTTACCGGATATCTTGTACACAATTGGTCATTGAAAATAGCTCGTTTAATACTTGATAGTTTTTCATAAGTTCTTGAATTTAATTACATGTTCACGTACTTGTAACCCTTTTCGTTCATAATAGTGTGACATAAAGGCATTGTGTCATTGATAATTCCTATCCTGGAGATATTATCTGGCCTATGATGGAGTGCCTTAAAGGCAGAATATCACATTCAACGAACGCAAAACACAAATAATTTTTTTCTAGTTGTATAAAACTGTATGTCAATTAAATTACAGGTGTCACCAAATGTCATTGATTATTACATATCCAGTTGCCATTTTTATTGAGGAAATTGATCATTATTTGTATACACATGTATATATAAATGCATAGAACGTAGCATGATCACGTGTAACAACGTGGAGTACCTTGTGATTAAAAATGACTAGGATACAGACAGACAGACAGACAGACAGACAGACAGACAAACAAATTGTTTACA
Source organism: Melanodrymia aurantiaca (assembly GCA_032355825.1). NCBI lineage: Eukaryota > Metazoa > Mollusca > Gastropoda > Neomphalida > Peltospiridae > Melanodrymia > Melanodrymia aurantiaca. The sequence goes on from JAULBR010089849.1 coordinate 11,017, forward strand.
TGTATGTTTGAATTGACTTGAAATACGCCTGTTGATACCAAACAAAGTCCAGTTACGTTTGTTGTTTTAGGGTTTAAATTATTAAAAGGTGCTAGACAGTGTGTATTGTAGGAGATACGCTGCATTGCTTTGCTCTTTTGTCTCATCCTCAAGCATGGTTTGGCTCTGTGACAAAGATTTTATCTCACATAAAAAGACACTTCACAATATATCGATCTCACTCACTAACAACATTGCTTATTGTTTTCTCTTGTTCCACAACTGGTAAGGCAACGTTATAGCTCTTTTATTCAATCTTCGCGCATATTCAGTTCGTTTTTTGTACAATTTCCTAAGGCAATGTTCTTTATCACATTACGCAATACTAGCAATGAGAATTATTTACAGGTTTATTAAAAATACATGAATATATTTATTTCTGTATTTTCAAAGAAATTATTTCTGCTTTCTTTTGTTTCTTCAGTTTTTGAAAATTATGCATGAAAAGAAAACGCCAATATTGGAGAGAAAAAAACATTCTGAGAAAAACTGTAAAAAATGTGAACGTGCCAACTTCTTTTAAACCCTTCCAAATTTGAAAATCTGGAGTGGCGATAATGATCAATTGATTGAAACTATAATAATTATCAATTTGTTTACTGCGTTTGATTTGGTCTCACTTGGAATGGTTCAAGTTGGTTATTGTTTGTTTTACTGTGCTGTGTGGCGCTGTGACGGTCAATATTAAACATCCATACACCAGTATAGATAATATCAATGCCATATTGAACGCCACTTAATCGATCTATTGATATCAGAAAATGCTTTTTGAGATAAAATAACGTTCATGGACCATATCTTTGTACAACGTAAGTGGGTAGTAACAATTGTATGAAGCTGTCGCCCACAATTACGACATCTATAGAACGTGTTTCGACAATTATGGAGTGAGTCATCATATCCAATGCTCTCCTGTAGACTTTTTTTTAGATGTGTCATAATTATACATGTATATTTTTTATGAACATGATTTTAATTGCCTTGATATCAGTCACTAGTAATATAACCTTTGGGTAAACATGACAAAGTTCACGTACAAATAAAATTTTGTTTTTGATATCGATCTACGGTTGAAGTTGATCGGGCAATTTGTTTCAGTTTTCCAGCAGTTATCAGGTTGAAATGTTTGTCCTTGGGGAAAATGTTGTGTAAAATATTTATAATTTTCCGCTCAGTTGTTCAATTATAAAGATTATCTTTGAAGAAGTTATTTAAAGCACAAGGAATAGAAGTCCGTAGGAATAGGCCTACGGGTCCGAAACAATATATAACGCTATAATTGAACCTACATAGACCCCTACCTGTAGAGATATTAGTCCAGCCAGATTTGTAGAAGTCACAGAGTTTTAGTGGGGTTTTTTCGACAAGAAAAAGTAAAGTTTGTTTTACTTAACGACGCCACTAGAAACACATCGATTATAAATCAGCGGTTATTGGACGTCAGACG
>JAULBR010089860.1:0-12502 GCA_032355825.1 Melanodrymia aurantiaca
TCTCTCTCTCTCTCTCTCTCTCTCTCTCTCTCTCTCTCTCTCTCTCTCTCTCTCTCTCTCTCTCTCTCTTTCTCTCCCTCTCTCTTTAGTTTTTAAATGTTATCAATTCAATTCATTGCACAATGATCGCCGTTCTACAACTCATATACCCATGCTTTCTATACGAATACGTGGAGGCCTCTGAGGTCAGACGGATCTATGGAAACACTGTAAATGCAATTCCATGCTATGTAGTCGTTCAATGAATTTCTTCTTTCGTTAAATCAGATAAAGGCGGCGGGCTTGTCAACCTGTCACGGGACAACACTTTAAACAAAATGGCTAGGCTTTTAGAAAAAAAATTCACCAGAATGGGACTTGGTTGATGGAGTTGGTCAAAAGACAAATTAAGGAAAAAGCTTCATTATGGAATAGAGCCGGGGAACTGAGCCATGACGGGAACAGCAAATCAGAAATTAATTCACTAAGACTTAATGGTGAGTACTACACAAAACGCGGGGCTTTCCATAAACACGAGATAGAGAATGGAGCAAATTTCTATTTGATTTGCTGGAAATGAATTGAAAGCCTTCTCTTCCTAACCATTCAGAACGGTCCTTCGTGGGTCTCAAGCTCCACGCTCGCAATGTTCAACTCTTAAAAAGCGGGAAATGTAAAATAACAAAAAATCGTCCATTTGTTTGCATACATATAGTACGCACAGCATGTGAATTTATCAAGTGAAATTGTTAATTTTGTGCAAGGAAAATAAAATGTCGCATACGTATAGTTCTAACACACCCTAGTGATAGATCATTGTTGAATATTTGTTATCTACAACATACATTATGATTCACTTTTCTGGAATGTTAACGTGTATGTCCCAAGTCGTCACAGCTTATTAATTCATTCAAAGTTGGGTGACGTATCATATCGTTTGACGTCATGCACCATCTGTTGCCATTTTCAACAGAGTATAGTTTCCAACTATTTATTTCGTTTTGTAATCATTTACGGTCTGTTAAGAAATAGAATAGTACAATTAAACTGATATCAGACCATTTATCTTACAACTCGTGTTTTCCATGCTCATATAATTTGCTTTTCCCTAAATCGTCACGTGATCATGCCAAATTTATGACAGGTCACAGATAATAAAACCCCTCCTGCATTTATAATGTATTACAGATTTCAGGGTATAAAAATCCCATACAACCCTGGTGAGTGCTTCGCAAGTCTCATCACTTACATCTGCTAATAAAGAATGTGGTATGTACTGTCATGTCTGTGCGAAGATCCTTTGCTAGTTAACAAATACGAGTATCGGGTTTCCTCTTTCAAACTAACACTAAATTCTGTCCTGGACAGGCAGTCGAGGAAGCTGGACTGGGTGTTCAGGATAGACGTATTTGAACCCAATTGGATATAAACATGTAAATAAATTATAATTAACTATAACTAAATAACTTGCGTATCACAAGAGTGATATTTAAATTCCTATGAGCTACATGTGTCAGAATGTACAAACCCTAACCACTGCAAGAAGGTACAAATGCCCTACTCACCACCGGTATATTACGAATGTCAATAATATATTATTGAATATGCTACCCCTTCTCCTATACCCCAGTGTTACAGGTGTGAGGGTGTTCAAATTCACCTTCCTGGTGAACGGACGGGAAATAAAATGTTGCGCTGTTGTCCTATCACAATGGACTGGTACTCCCCGCGTCTGCCAGCGCGGCTTCTGTTTACCTACATCAACACCAATTGTCTGTAAAGTTGTGAATGTAAGCAAGCAATGATGTAGGAACAAACAGACAAAATGTTGCAATTTTAAGGAAATATCTTTCACGCATTTCAACAATGAATCCATCTCGTACCCATTCTGCTCAACAGCTCGCAAACTCATTCAAATGTGGCAAAGTACACAACTGCTGACGGAATTAATTCTCAGCGACAAAACGATTAGTACGTCTTGGCCTCACCTAAAGAAGCGATCGAGGGAGATGTTCAAATAGTCACCTGTATAAAAGACAGTGGAGTGTCGAACAGGTCGCTGTCTTTACAATGTATATCTCCGTCACAAAATGAAAAAAGGTAACGTTGCAATTTTACAACTGCAAACAAATTCCCAAATTCGTTTTCTCGAGCGAGATGTTTTCTCAAATTGTATTGACCAAGGTGACTGGTATGTGTGTGTATTTCTATTATCGTGCGTACTTAAAAAGAGATGCTATTATAGGCTAGTGTTTGATTTGTGCGATCGCTCTGCGCTGTGGAAATGTCTATAAGAAAGTCATTGAAACGACTCACTCAAACGTATGGCTTGAAATATTGTTTAGACAGAGCGTGTTTTAGCTCCTGATTGCAATCGGAGAAGGAAAATAATAATATAACTCTTTTTTCATAATTTTCATGGAACCAAATTAGATAGCTCCGGGCCATTGCTCAAGTTAAACTGACATATATAACATGTACATACTACTTTTAATAACCAGTGCAGCTCTGGCGGTATGCGACAGTGGGTAATATTAAATATATTGCCTAAAATCATATCTTTTATTTAGTCAACAGTAGTTTAATATGCAACGTATCTTTGACATTAAACCTTGTGTATTATATAAACATTAAACATTACAACTGTGTTTTTCTGAAAAAAATATATTACGTGCCATGTCCCCTGCCCATCGCCCCTACTTTCTTCTGCCTTTATATTATTATTTGTTACACCAGTTGTGGACACTTCTGTGTCGACACAGGTCTGTGTAAGTGGTTTCATTCAATGGGTTGGGGTCGGTACTGGGATTAAAAATCCCATATGTCACGAATGTGATGCGAACTATACCATGCAGTCGAAATCCCGATGCGTTAATCACTGAGCTACGGAGGCCTGTTTTTTTAAGAATTTTCGCTATAATTGTATATACATGCATTTACATTTGTCTATAACCTGAATGTCACTGTATCTATTTCCGCTATGACCTACCAGTCTTAAGCCGATGCGTTAACCACTGCGCTACGGCGACCGGTTTTAAGACAGTTTCCGCTTTACGTATTTATATTTGTTTATAATCTCAATGTCACTGTGTCTGCTTCCGTTACGAAACACGTGAATGACACTATTGCTTTCTAAAACAAAGTAATCACATCTATTTGTATCTGGTGCGTCCTCCATTAACTATGACGTGGTGGTAGCAGCGCCCGAGGGAAGGCGACTACATGCTGTCGGTGTATCTGGTGCACCACGTCCACCAATCTGCTGGAGAGTGGGTGTGTGTGTGTGTGTGTGTGTGTCCGTTTGTCACAGCACTTCGCAGAAACAGCTTGACAACATTTTGATTTTATCTTTATAGTTTGTAGATTTGTTTAATGTCAGTGTCGATTCATTTCTCCGTTGTTTGGTGCTTCGCAGGTAGCTATTAGCGACAGGTGAACATCAGTGGCCAATCTAAATCTCTCCAAACGGCCAGCGTATTACGCAAACGTAGAGCTGCATACTTTTCTCTGTTCTGCTTTTTAATATATGTGGCTGTTGTCGAGGAGATATGTAATTGGTATAATAACTATTACACAGATATGATAAGTGGTGTATGTATTCACCTTGTATTATGTCGACACGGCTTGCATCGTCCGCAAACGTAACAACAATGGTGATAGTATCTTTACGACAATGTGTGATGCAGTTAGGACATTCACATTGTTGGCTAATACTATATTGTGTAACGTTCACAACCGTAAAGCAAGTATTATTATTTGTATTCTGTAATACCTAAATAAAAATAAGCAATAAGATAAAAAATATTAGTTAAAAATGTATAGTCTAATAAACGTAAAAAAACATTAATGCCAAATTAACCGTGTTTATGATATGCAATCTCAAACACTTTCAATTGCAAATGGGCTTGTAGTGTTTTTGGGGACTAAAAAATACCTCAAAGAACATTTTTTTTAAAAAGTAAAAAAAACACCAGTGTGTACTATCCTTTATGATATGGTTTAACAAAGCAAAATTACTATCCATATTACATGCTAAAAATGTTAGTTGAATCGGGGATGTGGGGATATATTTGGGTATATTATTTATATCTAGGTAAAAAAACGCGAAAAATGTGAACTTACGGAAGGTTAAAATTCGGGTCAGTCATGAGACCGGAAACAATGATTGTGGCTAGGCCTAATTGGAGCCTCAGTGTGAGAATAATGCAGTGGGAAGAGCCAGGTAATATCACTCACACGTAATGTTATGTGTCGTTACCGGATTGTAGTGATTGTTTCGTACTTACACCAACCGATGAAATATTCCATTTTACATTACATTTTGAGAGCAATTTCTCCTCAATATGTCGTGTGTGCCTTTGATCGCCTCCTACTTGTCACGGAGATCTACCTGTTCTCTTTGATCACCGACCGTGCACGTCGTTACAGGACGAGTTAGTTCGTTAGGCGGGTTTCTCTCGCTCCCCATATCTGACCTGTTAGTCACATTGCCAGCACCGAGGCGTGGTAACCCTGGTATGGGGATCGACAGTTTACTGGTACCGACATTCCCTTTTCAACCAGATAAAGATGCTTTTTTAGATATAACTTATTTACGTGCTTGTATCCAATAAAATATTGAAAGTGAAGAAACACCCGGATTTCTATCATACCAGTGTAAAACATGTAATTTACTTGAACCTAAACTAAAAATAGATCAATATTTTTTAAAAGAACCAATACGCATATTCCCTATTCTTTGGAGGTTCTCTATGGTGTTTTGTATAAAACTTTAGTTTATTTCAGGTTAGGTGGGAAAGCATAACAGATTTGGAAATAACAAAAATGTACAATCTTTATGAGAATTAAAAAAAATTATACGGAAAATTAACAAATATAAAAATAAAAAAAATTATCGCAATTAATCATTGTGTTTTCACCCCTAATGTTATTACAAAACTAACGGAAAACTTTATTTGAAATAAAATTCTTACTTTAAATAATTTCTTGTTTGTTATATCTTTTATTATTCTTTACATAATTATATTATGTTTGAACTGTTCAAAATAGCCAGAGAATGAATGCAATACATGTATCTGATATGTTCTCACCAAAAAAAGAAGAAAACATTACATCTTTTTAATAACTAGGCTGAATGATAACTTTATTGCTAAGGTATAAAGTAAAACAATCAGTCAGGATGTATTATATAAAGTATTTGATAATATAATTTTTATTACACTCACTGGTTTATGTGGTAAACAAAATGATCACTGAAAATGTTAAAAAAATTAATAATATTATATTTTTAGCTCTTTCTTATTTTAATTATTCCACACAAAAAAATCTAAATCTGTTATCCTTTTTTTAGTGAGTTGAACTAAACTAAAGTTATGTACAAATAAAAAGCCATATGATCCGGGGTATATAATTTCAGTATCAACACAAACAAACATATCCTGTTGGTAACGTGTGTGAAATGATAATATCCGTATAAGCATCGACTCTGCGTGAGCCACACGTCCACACAAAACCAATATTCAGCGCGTCTCTTCCTTCACAGTTTGCTCTCATCCACGATAAATGTTTTAATCGGGTTTTCATTGATTTTTCGTTTTACCTGTATTTCCTTGATTGAGCGGGTTGTTTGATGTTCAGCGGCAAGTGCCTGTGCGTCGAGACATACCGATCAATACTATAAATATAATACATTGACGGACTTCACGGGATACCTGTATGTGCAACGCTTGGAGGACAGCAATAATATGATCAAATCGTTCCCACTAAAGGTACTACCTAGGTGGTGCTCTGTACTTGTCAGCACACAGCCTCGCAGGGTCGTATCTAGAAGGGTTTTGGGGGTTCGTTCGAACCATCCATGGCAATTTTTGAAGGACAATATTATTTCCATGAACTAAAAAAAATTGTTTCCGTTGTATAGTGAGTGATTAAACCACTGAGCTCAAGACTAGAGTAGTATAGCAACAAGTGCACAATATATTTGCTGTTGCATTAGTCACTATTTTGAGGTACAACAAAATAGTTTATGTGTTCTAGAAGTCGTTTTAAAACACTCAATGGAAGGGGGTGGACACTATAACTTCATTGTTTCTTAATCATTATTGTTATAAATAAGTAATTAATAATCATGTTTATTATTGATTGTGTAGTTATATTCGTTATAAAGTACAATTATGAATAATTTGTCATTTTACTTTTAAAAAATGTATGTGTACTTCATTGTTATTATTATTCGAATGAAAATGTTTGAGATTTGTTTTGTTGAAAATATATTTTTTTGTATAATAAAAACAAAAGGATTGGGTATCACTTGTCCAACTTAGTATAGTACTGTTGTTTATTACACAATTATTTGTTTATTACAACAATAATCCTATGTTTAACACAAAATAAATAATTTATCATATATTAATTAGGCTAAATGTGCAATAGGCCTATTGATGTAATACTTATTAATTAAAAAATTAATATTACACGCCATAATCATAATTATAATTTTGTAAATTAGATCACGTGATGCCAATAAGAAGCAAAATAGAAATGTTATAAAACACTGTCTTAATTTAATATTACAGATTTATCTGCTATATACATTGTATCTGTTTATTATAATTTATTTGTGTTGACAATTTACATGGAATTATGATAAGTGATATTTATTTAGTGAAATTGAAAATGTGTAAACATAATATTTTTAACATAACTGTCTTTTCTGTTATTAACTTACTACATTTTGAAAAACTTAAAGGCTTGCTTAATACAATTTGTATTCATAACATAAAATATTCAAGCTACGTTAAATGTCCTGGATCCCATGTTACGTAAATACTGACTGTGTATTGTGTGTTGATAAATAATTAGATTTGTTGAAGCATATTTGTCCACAATCATTGGATATAGATAATATTATATACATGTACTAGCATAATAAATACTAACAAACATGATTTCGTTTCAGGGACTTGACGACACATCAAATTATTTATCAGGGGACCCGAATACTGTCATCAGAAAGGGTAAGAACATCATTTGATTTCCATTATCCCTGTGTTCTTTGTTTAAATACAGCCTCCGATACAAGAAGTAAATAAAACAATCTGTAATGACATCCAGAATCTGTATTTATCATTTAAACCGAACTATTTTTCAGTCTTGGCCTTACCACCTTACTGTGAATAACTTCACAGAACATTTGTTTACAACACATTTTGTGTTCTCTCAAATGCTTTACTAAACACATTAACATCTCTCAAATGGTTTATGAAGATTAAAAAGGTTAAAGATACAAATAAATAAAAAAATTATTTCATATTAAAACGAATTTTTTAGTTTTTAATTTGTAATAACACACCTGACTGCAATATGAACAAAATTATATTCATATTGTTTATAAAATTAATTATAGGGTATGTAATAAATATAAAATTATAAATAAGTGTTTTCTGGGGGTGGGGGGTGTATTTCACTCGTGGATTCAAGATATAAATTCCTCTGCCCGATATCCTGGTTTCCACTTAAATATACTGGTGAGATACAGAAATCAGAAGAAGACAAACACATTATGTGGTTTGATGTAATTATGTACTACTTTTATAACGCCACTGCAAATGCACATTAATTTAGATTTCAAAGTAGAATTTATATAGTATTTCTGAAATTAAAAACTAAACAGCTATGACATTTATACTTTTTTAAAGGCATTTAGATAAATTTATGTTTTTGGTAATCCTATGCATTTGTCACGAAAACATAACACAACATACCATGAAATTTTGTAAACCCGGCGAGGGAAACTTAAAGGTCTTTTACGGGACCTTTTAACAATAAAGTATGAATAGTCCAGCGAGTAGGCTAACCACTGTGTTTGTTCGCATCAATGACAGATGCAAATCAAGGCACGCCGCGTTTCGCCACACGTCGCCGTGTCATCAATATTTCACTCACCTCAAACCCTGGCAAGGAGGTACGCAGAAAATTGGGGTATCAGGTTTAAACACTTCATTATAAGAGAAGTGCACGATCTTCTAAACACGAGCTCTTTCACCTATGAATAAACTCATTATTCATCTTAGTATACCTTTGTAAAGGCTAGACTGGATTATTAGCAGCGTAAATTAGCGCGGTTATCAGTCGAGCCTGGGTTATGACTTTGTTATTGTGCCTGGGTGTTAGGACCCTCACTGCGACAAACTTCCCACATTGTCGCTATATCCATTGAAATACAATACACACACATTTTACCCTTATTTTACCTCCTGGCCATGTAGATAAAATCAAATTCAACTATGCTGTATTGTCAGAGAATAATACCCGGGAAGCAACCAGAAAATATCCTGTGAAAAAAAGAAACGTTTTCCCCTTGGGCTCTGGTGTTTTAAATTGATGATTTCATGTTACGTGTTACGCCTCAACGCCTTTTTAAAGCGTGCTGCGGCCACGCGCTTTGCCAAAATTTTGTCAGCTTGTTTCCAAATTTTAGAAACACGAATTTACGTATTGGTTGGTTTTGATTTTCTCTTTCTCTCCGTCAAATGTTACACGCACGTGTACGCTGCTCCGATTTTCAACTCCGCGCCATGTTTAATTGGCTTCCCTCAAAGCAAGAACTCCACAAGCAGCCTCAGGTCAAATGACGCAGTGATATCAAACAAATAAAACAATTCTAGCGAGAACACACTAGGTTTGTGACAAAAACTGAAAGAGTTTGAGAAATCGGAACCCTTTGAAGGCACTTTTCGATGGAAGAATCTGTGTATATTAACATTATAATATGATATAGTGGCTATTTTTTTGCATATGGTGCTCATTAGCATATTGCTATTCGTAGTTTAAAAAAACCCGAAATAATTCGCCAATTATACACCAATAACTGAAAACAATTGGGTTTCTTTGGTGTTTTTTTTTTTTCATATTTGAGGTTAATTTAGTTTATTAACTTTCTTCTTTTTTTTTATGCATTTGTTTAGATTTTAGATTAGTGGTAGTATGTTTTACGATAAGAAACTACATGTATTATAATGTTTGTGTAACGATTACTTGTTTTATCGTCACAAATTGATAATTCGTAATCCGTAGTCAAACATAGTTCGAATTAAATTAGCAGAATTCTAAATAAAAATAAATTCATATTGCTGCAAATATACTACGCAAAGACATAAATTAAATGTACTATGCATTTTATTATGCATAAAATAATATTGAAGTGTCTCACTTAGGCTGGGTGACAATGAATGTTTGTAAATGATTTGATACTTTTATGAGTATTGTCATGTGACAGTCAAATAAACAATAAACAACAACATAATGAACCTTGATACCCGGTTCAGCACCAAACCTCTTTCCCCAACTAACGGATTCTACGAACTAAAACGATGCAAAATTCGACTAAGAATCAAGTGAATAAGTATTTATATTTTTTTCTTTTTCCTAACTTGTACAATTTTACAAATAATACAATTTTAATATAATACTGAATAAAATTTAGTTCAATCATAACTCCAAAAACTATTTTAAAAGAATTTACCTAAACATAAAAAGGTAGCTCATGTGGCGATGGATGTTTTCTTCTCTTATGCCCTACACCATGTGCACTTTCTCCTAGACATGGTAGCACACACCAGTCGTGGGTGATTGGCTGGAACGTGTAATAAATCAATGGGTCAACTGAGGAGGATCGCTTCGACCTCCTTAACCTCAGACGGACGCTCTTGCGCTGAGCTACACCCCGCTCATGAACAGAGAAGAAATCCGCCTCTGTTTTCCTTTTATAGAAGCAAGAGAAAGTATACTAAGTACTAGTATACTAGTATATTATACGTGTATTTTCCCAACAAACAGGATAGCATTCGCTTTGGCTTGGAGTTGGTACTAGATTGAAAAATCCCCCACTTCCTCAGTTGGGACTCGTACCCATTACCTATCAGACTTCAGCACGATGCTCTATCCACGGAGGCCGCTAAAACTTCCAGGCTTCGTGTTAAGCCTGGGGGTGTTTCAACATTTCGCTTAACAATTCGCTGTCCGTGTTATCTCGTGCGCCCTGAAAGGAGGGATTTACACTAATACCAAAAACCCCAACGCCCACATTTAGTTACTCACTCAATTTTCGGTCAGGTATAAAATGTTAATTTGTTAAATGATTCTTGGTGATGTACGCACACGTGCTGGAATGGAAATGATTGGTTGCACTGCGGATTTTCACCAGGCTGTGAATTTTTGGTGTAAACATTCGCCATTGAACCGCGTATTGGTGCTCGCCGACAACGCGCTGCTATTAGAGAAGACTTCACTCCAGATATGTTTGTCTATCAAATTAAGAAAGTTTGCAGCAAATATTTATGTGTGTACTCTCTTGTATTGAAAGGCATCCGTGCTCTTCACATACAGTATTTCTCTACTGACAAGATCAAAGGGAGGTGACGTGATAAGTTAATTGTGATGACGTTTTAGGAGAAATTAGTTTGTTCTGTTACAACCAAACATATGAATGCCAGTTGACGTCTGATTGACGGGTAAACTGGATGTTATTGTTCAGTCTCATATATTAACGAGTACACGGATTTCAATAGAACGATATTATATGTAATATTGGGTAGTGTACTAATTTAATAATTATTTGTCAACTTGGGTAGGAGACGCATCATAAGCAAATCAAGCATTAATCATTATCGGTTTGTTCAAATTTGTGTGTCCTGAAAAATAATTATATAATTGTGGAAAATATCTAAAATGTGCAATATCATTACGCTCTCTGAGCATAATTATATAATTGTCTTTTCCCTACATACATGTACATTGTATATAATTATAATTATGTAGAGTATAACATGCCTATTATCAGTAAGAATTAGTGCATAATAGACTATACTAAGCAGTACTACAATGTATTCTACATTATTCAATGAGCGTATAGAATTATAAATCAATTTAAATAAAAATTGTAAAGAATTAACATAGAGTAAAATAGTCTGTCACGTTCGCCACACTCTAGAATATAATATTATATCCTATAACCTACTCGTTATATCCATGCCACAAACCTATTAGATATGTTGGTGTAGCAACCAGTCTTATAAAGATCTATGCAAATTAATTAATTACAATCGGTTTCTTCCTCTCATGCAACGTTTGAGAAGCATCTTGTTACAGGAGTAACGTACGGTTTTGTTCCTAAATATTATTGAGGGTTTGCAATACATATTTTAAAAATATATTTATGTATTTTATTCTTAATAAAATAAAATTACACATCAACCTAGCGATATATTCGAACCATTGGTAACAATAATTTTAAAATTTTATTTACTTTTAAAATAGCATTGTATTGCTCAAATTAAAACAAAAGTTTGTAAACATATTTATAAAAATAAAATATATGTATTAAAGGCATATTGAATGCCTTGATTACCTTCATCATCTATTGTTAATATGCATGATAGTTTTCTTTGACATTGGGGAAATCAAATTATTTCGTAAAAATATAATATTGACATTTTACATTAATCACATAAAATATATATGCTTGGATGTTTCTAGTCTTAATGGCAGATGAGCAACACAGCCTACACATTGACGCCAAATTTTCGCGACACTGTCCCTTTAAAGTATAATATATTATTGTTAATGTTTAATTGATAATTATTGATTTAGTCGCGAATAATCAGATCATCTTAGGTTAGCCAATTTAAGCAGAACTGTTTATTTTATTCTTAGAAAGCGGCGGGGGATTCCAGAACACCAGAAAGGCATTCAAACTGAGTTTAAAATATTTGAGAATAAAAGAAACAAATATCGACTGGCGACTAGTTCAATGCTTGAATACGTTGTTCAGTTATTCTCTAAACACTCAACACAACCAGACAGCATTGTCTCCCTTCACTCTACGCTCATTGATGCGAGATGGCGCTGTTGGCCAACTTGTTCTTTGCGTATCTTCCTCCGTCATCCTGAGACGAGATCAGAGTTTTTAGCTCATGACAAATTCAATTTTTAATCATTCTCATGTTTTCAACATCCCTTGATAGATCAATTAGTTTACATCAAAGACTCCCGCCGTGCCTCGCGTAATTCACCTCGACGCAGTTCATATGATATGATAAAAGCGCACATGAATGCGGGATGTAACGATTTCTTCCTGTAATGATGTACACGGAGTATAAAGATTGCATTTTGGTTTTAACTGCACGTGACTAACGATCCTCTGTGATTCCAACACGATTCGACTACAACAGAGATCAAAGTATCGGCCAACTACAATCAACATTCTACGTCTCGGGAAATGAGACTGAAAATTTCCGCCAATACGGCAAAAATAAATATTTGAAATGTCCAGGTCATCAATTAGATAAGATTTCAATAAGATACAAGGTTAGCTAAATTGCTTTCGATGCCAATCAATAAGAAAAAGCCTTCAATAACTCCGCTATGGTGTTTGTTTCAAGGTCGGTTATTTCCAGATCAATTTGAGCTAGTTATCACACGAGATTTACATACACATACATGTGTGTGTGTGTGTGTGTGTGCG
>JAULBR010089882.1:0-12498 GCA_032355825.1 Melanodrymia aurantiaca
CACTGGTATTTTTTTCAAAATTAATCTGGTACAGAGGGGAAATGTCTGTAAAAATAATTCGGTAGTCTAAAGGTTAAATTAAGTACTGTATTTTTAAAAACGTATAATCTATGGATAAAATTCACACTAATTAAGTAGAATCGATCAAGGGTACCATTGAAGACATGAAAACAATGAAAGTTAGTGAGAAAAAATAATATTTAAACTAAAAATGATGCCAATACTGTGACCGACACACATCCATTTTTCAAAAATAATTCTTGTCACAGAGTTCGTCAAACGGTCAATGACAGGCACAATCTGTCTTTTCCCCCACCCCTGGTAAGCACGTAAATATGTTATAACTAACAAACTAACTAACTAACTAACTAACTAAACGAATGATTCAATCTAGACATTACCTTATTCATTGCACATGACTGTCAGATCCCATCTGTTTGCTGATTAAACGGTCTTGTCTGCCACACGTTTGTCTGCCTGTGTGATCATCTACAACAGTAAGAGAAAGATTGTTTTACCTAGCCCTGTATATAAACACCTCAGATCTGTAATCTATCACCAAAGACACTTCATGTCACCCCCAGGGCTGTCAGAATCAAACAATCCTTAACAATGGTGGAATCTTAAAAATAATGTACTTTCCATCTTGTAAAGGCTCCCCTTGATAAAAACCAGCACTCACAACGTACAAGCATTTATTTACATTGTACATTATTATAAGCAACAATATATATGCAAGTTTTGTAATCAAGTTATATCAAGTTTCCAAACCACATGCACACTATGCGTATTACCTGTAGGATAAATATACTTAGCTCGGTATGTATTGCTAACGCCCGTTGTGATATGTCCTGTTTAAAAGTCACATATTTGTATCAGGTAATAATTAATAATTAGTCATTCTAACCAGCTTATTCACGGTTTTACCAGGAAAACATATCCAGCATGCATATTAATTAATTTGTTTATTAATAGTTCTCCATCAATATCCCTGCATAAGCATAATTTATCTAAAACTTACTGTACTAAATATACACACAAGTGGGTTGCACACCAAAGAAACCTGTAAATGGCAGTCATTACAGGTATTTTACGGTAAGCAATATTTTTTTGTCATTGGTTAATTTGAGCCACACTAATTAGGAGCAGATTTGGGGGATGTGTTTGTGTTGTTTGGTGGGCTTTCAAACCCATTGTTAGACCAGATGCAATTTTTAGAAAAAATACAAACATTTCACAATCTGTAATTATTAGTCCCCCAATAACTTGTAGTGGTGTCAATGTTTGCTGATTCAGGATACAAGTAAGGTGATAAATCTTTTGTCTAGCTGACGACGATAAGTATTCCAACATATCAGAATTACTCAGAATCAATTGTGATATGTGCCATAAAACACCAATGTATAGACGACCCTGTCTATAGGAAAATGCATTTAAAAGATCTCCCAGTGGTAATTAAAAAGAATATCCTATGTGGTGTCAGCAAGCTATTACTGAAACAATGTGATGAGACAACTGTGTGTTTTGACATCCAATAGCTGCTGAGTATTTATCAAAATGGTTCAGAGGTGTAATTAAACAAACCGACTTTATCAAACTATCTCTAAACAATTAAACAGTGAATGTACAACAGTTGGATAATGGTCTCTTCCAATCTAATGTATCAGGTCTTGAAATTTGGACAATTCTGACAGTACATTTAAGCGCTGTCACAAACTCATTTTGTCGCTGCATTGTGACAATTGTAAAGAAGAGGTTCCTCTGCAAATGGATGCCCTGTTGTAAAGATATTCTAAGACATTTCATGGCTTTTCGGTCGATGTTCGGATTTGGTGATCATGAGTGATGCTATTTTACACCAAATTGAACCAAACGTTTACCTTTGGTAATTGTATTGACATTGTCAATCCAACTAAATGTCGTTTTGTATGTGAAAGAATTTCACCAATGGAATCATGATATTCAGGTCAGTAACTGGATCATACATTGGCATGAGATGCAATAAAGCACGCAATGTTACTTGAAAGGTGTATTTATTTTTACAACAAACAAAATTACTTCAGTAGCGTAAGATAAACAGCTACAAGCACATCTTTTGTAATACATTGTACCAGAATCATGCAACGTACAAACAACTTGAAAAACTTCAAGCTAGAAAGTTAGGTTCAATTTGTTTTTAAAATTGTGATTAGCACTTTTTTTTTATTGAATGAAGAATGGAATAGCAACTACTGAAATTTGATTAGCACTTTTATAAAAAGAGTAATAATATTGCATTGCAATCGCAAGATTTTGCATCCCTTTTTGCAGCCTGGTTAGTTATAACATATCTAATTAAGGTTCAAGCCATTCTGTTCTGGGTATGCTGTGTGACTATGCAGTCTAGCTGACTTGACTGCCTGCCCAGAACAGAAACCTGCTGCTTATTTCTAAACAGCACAGGGTTGGAACTGGTACTACAATTAAACATTGCATCACCTCAAGTGGAATTTGAACTCAGTTTCTATTAGTTTTGAGACTGGTAGTCTACTAGCCATGAAAACTGGTTACCTCAAGATGCAAATAGAACATTAGAAAAAAACATGATTTTGCAGTCATGCAGTTTATCTAATTAGCATATCTTGTAAACAACTGCCGAGAGAAACGCATATTTTATAACTTCAAGGACAATGTAAGTAATAATAAATAATGGCAGTTTGTTTACTTATATTCCAATTTATTCAATTATATTTTTTTATTACTGTTGGACACTGATCAATGAGCAATGAATGTAAAATTAAAAACATTAATATCAGTTCAAATTGGCTTCCAGAGACAATTTAAGCTTAGTCTGTTGACAGCTAACAGTGATTGAAACAGCCAACAGTGTCGATCCTAAGAATGCAATTCTTATCATAAAGACCATTTGCATACAATGAAATCCCTGCAGATTTTCTTACAGCATTTGTAATGCATTTTTGACCATCTACATTGTACTTCCATGTGAACAGTCAACGAAGAACAGAACACCTCTGTTGATAAATTGTAGAAGGATCGTGACAAGAACCAGGATCTAAGCAGCATACCAACAAAGAAGGACAATTGTACCTTGTCACCTACTATACGGAGTTCACTATCATCTCCTAAGTAAATAGGAATTAATGTCAGGGTTGGGATCTTTTCAGCAAACGATAAGAAACACCTGACCAGACCTAGATACAGCATCGTAAATTTTATATACTTGACAAAAGTAATATTTTGCAGCATATATCAATTCAGCAACAATAATATATCATGCAAATCATAGAACTTGATTGGCCATGTAACTCAAACGGTACTGCACACTTTAGTATTATTATTTGAAGAACAATTCTTAACTTCTAATCATAATTTTGTAAAACTTCGTAAAATGGAGGCACTTGGTGAAACCATATAAATTTTGCCTGGGCTATATACAAAGATCAAGTTATTAAACATAATTTATGTTCTACCGGCCTCCATAGCACAATGCATCAGGCTTAAGAATGGTAGATACTGGGTTTGAATCTTCATCGTAGGATATGTGATTTTTAATCACAGTACCGTCTCCAACACAGTGTGAGCACCCCATAAGGCTCAATGGGTAGGTGTACTACAACTTACAATGACCAATGTACACAACTGGTGTAACAAAGGCCATGGTATGTACTGTCCTGTCTGTGGGAAAGTGTATATAAAAGATCCCTTGCTGCTTATCAAATAGGAGTAGAATGTTTCCTTTCATACTAATGCTAATGTCTGTCCTGGGTGGGCAGTCGAGGCAGCTGGACTATATTTCCAAGACAGTCATTCTTAAAACTTAATTGGATATAAGCATGTAAATATGTTATAACTAACTAACAAAATGTTCTATTCTCCATTATTTATTTGTTAAAAATACATAGGATAGCATGTACATGCATTGAAGCAAATTTTCCACTAATGATGGCTATACAAAATGTTAACCTTTCCACATAACACTGTTTACTATTTACCAGTACAAAATAAATTATGGTAATATTATATTACATTTACATGAACAAAATTATGTGTTAATAATTAACAAGAAACTAATTAAAGAATATAAAAGATAATAAATGTTGACAGCATGTCAGAATTACTGTATGGAAGGTAAAAAGTAATTCTACTCGCTGACACATTATAGAAACATCCACTGCCGGGTGTATATGTGAGTTAGAAAACACATTCAGGTTTGTAAAAAGGCATGTCACATTAAATCATTGTCCAAGACGTTCTCGCAACACAGATGAATGATTCAGAAAACATACGCAAGCATCACTTCATAAATGGATGTCTGCCACATGTACAGGTATGTACCGTCTTATAACATCAAAGAGACAGCATTAAAGCCTGTTTACAAGTAGTCTGCAAGGTCATGTTGGGTCAGACATGCCTTTGGACATGGAGCTTTTATGCAGAGCAAGATAGGAACAAACCCGGGGGACTGATTGCAATCTCAAGTACACAGTTGGACACTTCTATTTATCTTCATAACCATCCTATAATGGGCTGTATGAGTAACATCATTGTTACCATTCAAAATAACAATTAAGCCTGTTTGTTATAGTTTTGTTAATTCTCAGACACAGCATGTTAGCTACAGAATAATAATATAATCAAGGTACGTCCACATTGCAGAAAATGGAAGTAACTATTGATGTTCAATATGTTAATTATAAACTGTCAACTGATTTGTCTTTTGTTCAGTATCAGAACAGAACATAATAGTATCAGAACCAAACATAATAGTATCAGAACAGAACACAATACATAATGTAGTATCAGAACAGAATGAAATAGTATCAGAATAGAACATAATACATAATGTATTATCAGAACAGAATGTAATAGTATCAGAACAGAACATAATTGCTCTACATATTAATATGTAGGAATCAACATTTACTAGCAATATTTTAGTCTTCGCCAAGAGCAAATTTCTTAAGGCATATCTCTGCACAAGGCAGAGTTGAAAGGACTTTGTGAGATACATGTAGTTGAGATGGAATGTAGTCATGCATCACAGCAAAAGCAGTGATGACACCAAGTGTTAGTGAAAGATGTGCATATCCTGCTTCACCAGTGCCACCCGTCATAAACACAATCATATTGTTTGTCCGCTGTCTTCATCGAAATGATAAAAAAGCAGATCAAAGGTATTGCATGGAACATCATCTGTGTCAATGGTGCGAACAATGAAAGTATGACAGTTGTGTGAAGGACAGTCAGGCTGCAATATAGGTACACATAGCTAGAACTTTGAACACAGTTCAGATTCCTGTCATTACAATTCCTTTGATCTGACAGCATGCACATGAGGTAAAACTGGGCTAACCAATATGTTGGATAAATAGACAATGATTGGAGGTCTGTATACTCTTCACCAGCACTAGATCAATCAGTTATGTTTCTGCTTTGACCATGCTGTCAGAAGGCCAAGGATGTGGCGGCGATTCAGCAAACTTGTCATATGTCATAAGTTGAGAACCAGGGGTGCAGAAATGGAGAATTTTTCACTAGCCCGCCGGGCCAGATCCAACGAAAATTTACTAGCCTGTCAGAATTTCTACTAGTCTGCCAACCTATAGAACAATATATAATTTTTAAACAAATAGTTATTATACTATACACTTCACCTCAAATGATCATCAATTGAAAACAAATCATGTTAACATTTATTTTTATTGTAATAGCCATATTCGACGCAAAAAAAAACCCCAAAAAAATCGCCCGTCGGGCTGGTAGTTGCATTTCTTAACTCATCCGTCAGAATTTTTACTCACATTTGGCGAGTGGGCGAGTACTTTCTGCACCCCTGAGAACATAACCGATATACAGGAGAGGCATCTCTTATGGTCTGGGATGGCTTATCCATGAATGGGAGAGCAACTCTGCACACTGTGAGATGGGGCACAATGACTTTGTTATGGTTCTGGGATGACCTTTTGAAGGTTCTACTAGACCTCAGTTTATAACACATTTCCAATTTTACACATAATGCTTTAAATATGTGGTCAATGACTTCCTAGAGTAAGAAATAATCGAGAGGATTGACTGGCTGCAAACTTAACAGACATGAATGCTATCATCATTCATGGAACATGCTAGCATCGGTTTGTCCCATCAGACCTTGGTATAAAATTATATCAGGCAACCAAAAAAGGAGATTTGACCACAAAATAGAACATTCATATTACAAAATAAATAAAGACTTAAAAGATGGTTTTACATAAAAATCTATTTGTTTATAACAAGTTCACATTTTGTCTGTTTATACATGTCATCATTGGCACATTTATGTTTGTCATTGTGTATATACATGTACAATCATTCTAAAAATGTACAAGATAATTCTTCTTTTTATTAACACCTTAATATTTGAATCGGTGGCTCGTTTCGTATTGCCATAATGAAAACAAACATACCTTTAAAACATAACTCCATTTTATAAACTCTGTATGAGCTTAATTAAATATATATTGCACACTTCTCACAAACAGTGTCCACAACTGGTTAAACAAAGGCTGTGGTATGTACAGTCCTGGCTGTGGGTAAGTGCATATAAAAGATCCATTGCCACTCATCAAGATAGTGGGTTTCCTCTCTCATTCTAACACTAACTGGGAAAAGGCACACATTACCAACACAACAACCCAAACACTAGTGAATTTCACTTTGAAATCAAACTCATTCAGTTTTTACTTCACATTTATTTGCTGCATCAAGAATAAATGTTTGTCACCTTACCTGCTTGACATCATGGCTGTGTTACAATTTCCAAGATCAAATAATGCTGGAAGACATCAGTATGACACATGCACTCATAAAACAATCTTTATTTCAGCACCTTCATTGTAATAATTTATTGGCCAGTTGGCCTTTGATCCATGATATCTAGAAAATGCCCTCAAATCTAATTGATCACATTTTGGATGTTTAATACATGTACGGTGTATATGCAAAGAAAATTATCTAGAAAGTTGCATGTAATTTTGTGCCTGTCCCAGTGGTAATTCCCTCTTCTGCCTCCGCACTAATATTTCTGATTGTGGTACTTTTGTACTTTTGTACTTTTAAAACTTATTTTGGAGATTTAAAGATAATAATTGAATAAGATAATCTCCTATAAAAATATTTTAATTGATATATTATAATTGGTGTAATTAATTTCACTTATATACATTCAAACCTGTCCATTAACATGGATGGATTTATTGAGTGTGGCAGGGGAGGGGGAGGGGGAGGGGGCATGTAGGGCAAGGAGTCCAGAGCCTCACTTTATTTAGTAGAGTATTGATATTTCTGTTAATTCTTTAATTTTTGCAAAATGTCACTTATTATTTATATATTGAAGCTGCTATTTTTATACTACTCCCACCCCCACCTCTATTTACAACTTGTAGATCCGGCCCTGATTAACACCAGCTAAAATAATTACAAATATTGGTCAAGTGGACTTAATATACAGGTTGAAACATGCATATAATTATGTATACAGAAGGGATGTATCCGAAATGTCCTTTGTAGACAAGTGGTTGCTATATAAAGAAGTGAAAATTTCTCACCTTAATTTGAAGCAAAACCCTAAAATCCGTATTACATGTAGTCTGTTTTTAAAGATTAGGATGAGCTTATCAACTTCCTCATGAGAGAACCAGCTTGTGAACAGTCAACACAGAGTCTTGTTCATTTGGCACTGATTTAGTTTACACATCTAATCCTAAGACCGGTTTGACAGCTCTGTCTGTGGCCTTTTAACTTTTGTTTGGGCAAGCTCAAGATGTTAGACTATATAAATGTGTACACGTATATCAGTTGATCACTGATGTCTGACAACATACAATGAACATGTATCCAAATAGGCCAATGTTCTTAAAACTGCTGTGAATAAAAGCTCAGTAAATCACAAATATAATCCAGATCTATTCCACATAGCTACTTACCAGGGTGCAATTTATTTTTAAAATTGTTATTAGCAGGGTTTTTTTACTAGATGAGGAATGGAAAAGCAACCACTGGAATTTGATTAGCTCTTTTATAAAATGAGTAATAATATTGCATCGCGATCGCATGATTTTGCAATGCAAACCCAGTCATTTTGCATCATGATTGCATGATTTTGCGATGCGAACTCAGTTATTTTGCATCGCAATCACCTGATTTTGCATCGCGATCACATGATTTTGCGATGCGAACCCGGTCATTTTGCATCACAATCGCATGATTTTGCGATATGAACCCAGTCATTTTGGATCACAATCGCATGATTTTGCTATGCGAACCCGGTCATTTTGCATCGCGATCGCATGATTTTGCGATGCGAACCCAGTCATTTTGGATCACAATCACATGATTTTGCGATGCGAACCCGGTCATTTTGCATCACAATCGCATGATTTTGCGATACGAACCCAGTCATTTTGGATCGCTTACTTACTTTTCTTACACAAGTCCAGCTTCTTTTACTCTTTATATTTTCATCTTTCTAATGACACTTGTTCTTCTCAAGGATGGATCCCCAGACCTGTCAACCTTGAACTCTGACATAAAATGAGACAGGTTCCCCAAAAAACAGGAGACTAGACTGAAAAAAGGAAATACATATTACATAACAAATAAATAGTGAAAACAAAATGTATACATTTTGTAGATATAATAATGACAATAAATGTAAAATAATCATGCATGTGTTTGACAATCCACACAAAATGAGGATTGTGTTTGATCCGTTCCCTCCCTTTCTAATCCTAACATAAAACATTGATCTGTGGGCCTATGTTTTTACAAGAAACGCAATCCAAACTTGGCAATTACCACCTCCCCTTCTTCCAAACATTGCGGGATTGTGAAACACATTGGCATTTATACACATGTGGTCCGTTAAGATATATGACTTAATTTTCAACAACCCAAGTTTAAATGCATTTTGTTGTATCCCAGAATGAATATCGCCTATATCTGAGGGTTAGATATAATTTTCCGGCCCTCGCTAAAAGCTAACTAATTAAGTTTTTCACATGGGACATTTATATTTCACATGTGTTGGGGTTCTGTTGATAGGGAATTATATTTAAATGGTTTATTAGTTTTAGCAGAGTTGCTTAATTTAGAATGTGCAAGTGACTTCTTCTTGTGAGTTCTCATGACTTGAAATGGATGTAGCTTGACTAAAACAAAAGAGAATGTTCTGTTTTTGCATTCGATCATGCACATACATGTATACAGGGCTCGACTTTAGCGGTTGCCCGGGGTGTTTTGGTTAAGGAAAACTGACTTCAGCTACCAGATTTTCAAAGCTAGTCGTCCATTGGGCTACCAGTTTTTTTCTGCCTGCCTGCTCATCGGTGAATCTCAGACACTAAATTAATACCTATTTCAAATGCAGCCTTCAACATGACTTGTGAAACCTTGTGACATGATATGTGAATAATATTAATGTCATATACATTGCAGATTGCATAATATCCTTAAAAAGTATACAAGGAAGTATGAATGTGGACAAACTGTACCTGTATTATGTATTTAAAACTCGATTTTTTAATATAAAAACGATAAATTGTTGACATTCAAGCTTCTTGTCTTCTTTTAACGGCAGGGTGGTGATGATAAAGATGAAAGAACGTTTTGTCACCTGTCTTAACACACCAAGTAGAGAGATCAAACAGCCTGAGTAAAGTAAGTTTGAGGTGAGGAATCATCTTTCAAGTGGCAAGATCTATATACCGCCAGTACTAAAAGAAATTATTTGTTCAAGTCATGCAATAAGCCGAGTCCTTTATGACAGCCCACATCTGGGTTAAAGATGCATAAAGATATAATCTGGATGTAGCACGAAAGGATATATCAAAGGATGTATTTCCAGTGGATGATTTTATGGCGGAAAACTAAAGTGTCGTATAGACTCAGTTTGATAATCTAGAAAGCCATTCATCAATCGGCTAAAAGAACAGCCAGCATGTATATGTATACTAAAGTTTAAAAAAACACTTTGTATAATAAAATAAATGGTTTGACAATTCATTATGTGAATCAGTTATTCAGTAATGCTAAGTAATGTTATTAAGGCCATGCCTATGTGGAAATGTGTTTTTCGGGTCCTGCGTTTCCAGAACAGACATACTTGAACCTCAATTGGATATAAGCATGTAAATATGTTATAACTAACTAACTCACTAACATTTCTCAGTTCTATTTTATTTAATTCCTTTAGCACTGCAAGCATAACTTACAGGCAATACGTAAACAATAGTAATTATACAAAGTAGTAACTAGTTACCGGTAGTGGATAATATAAATAATTAAATAGATAGCACATGATACTTAAATATCTGAATAACAGATGTATTATAATATTTCTGTGCTAAAAAGTTTTTACCAAATACAGTACTTTACAGTTTACAAAATAACAATTAAATATATATATATCTCAACAGTTAATCAACTAGTGTACATAAGATATAAACAAAATATTACCGGTAAAATTGATATATATGTATATAAACTATGAGGGTAAAACCATTTGATATGCTATTATTACCTGTTACATGACACAACAGCAGAATACAGAATTTGGTTAAATGGAGGTAATTTGGATGGAAATCAACCAAAGAAAAACTTGTACCGTGACAGTAAGTCATACATGTATCTGAATAAACTCCGCTAACGTATCTAATGGTCTTAGAACATGTATATAGAGAATCAATACTTAGTATTATTTGTATGAACCATGTGTTTAATAATCTGCCCAGGCTGTCGTTTTATCCCACAATCAAACATACGTGGTGCTTAACTTTGATTATGTGTGCATAAGATTTTAAATAAGGTAATAGTTTTGTTGTAAAATTTACACAATATTCACAATAGGTCTGTATAAAATTTGGCAACCTCACAGTGTCCGGATCAGTCCTGACAGTGGGTTTAGGCATCCAATCGCGGGCCATGCTGACAGTGTGGGTGCTTGAACCTTCAGTGGATGTATAACCACCCAAAACATTTGGCTATTAATTGACTATACATACATTGTAGTCTGTTCATGGCCATATGCATATGTAGCCTATATAGCCTGACTTCATTAACATAATTTCACTACATGCTTTTTTGTCATACAATGGTACTGTAGGTTATTAAATTGACACATTCGGCATATAGATCTACATTTGTAAGGTTTTAACAATGCCATTGAAATTAGTTTTGGTCAGTCGATTGAGAATAAATACTTCTCCCTTACATGTACCTCGATTTATAAAACATACATTAAGAGAAGCTTATTGTCTATTATTACTAATTATAATACATGCTTAATTTCGCAGTTATCAAATTACTATCTTGCACTGTAAATATGGTGAGTTATGTTTGCATTTAGCAGTACTTAGACTCATTCTGTGCATTTCACATGTCTGGTTTTCAATAACCTTAATTTAACCATGGTTTACAGTTGTATTGAAATGCACCACGGGTGTGGATTTATGTCTAGTTTTTCAGCATTTTTTGTAAACCAGTGTTAAACCTAGGTGTTGACATAACCCAGTGCTACGAAACCTAGAGATATGAAATCGGTCAATTGGGTTTGATCCATTCCAACCATGCAGTGGTCAATGACGGCTATATTAAAGTATGTTGTATGTGTTATTTTATCTGAGGAAAAATACATATAAAATGTTCTTTGCTGTTAATTTGTAGCACTGTAATAGAGTAGACTGTGCAGCAACATTTTCATATTTACCAATTTTGACACCCAATTGCTGATGGTGTTTTGTTTCATACTGAGGTGTCATTAAGCATTAATTAATTCATTAATTCATTCAATATCTTTAGACAGAACATGTTTATCTGAACAAATCCACAAACTTGGGTAATGCAGAATATAATAAAATTCTGGGCAAGACAGTTAATCACTAAGATGACAAAACAGGTAGCTTATGTCATCAAACGCAGATTTATTTGCCAATGCTAATGTCATGAACTTTGGCTGAACTTGTATCAATCTAAGTCAGAAATATGTATAAACAGGATCAGTTATATAGTTCAAATTAGTAATAAAGGCTATAGAATTTCTGCGTAATGTGGTACTGTCTAAACTACTGATCCTTCAACCTGATATACACCTCAGACAGGTCACACAGTCTCTCTGAGAACTCAGAGATATGTAAAACAACATGATTGATAAAGTTGTAGGTGGGATTAGTTCGACTTAAAGAATTATATAGCTATGTCACAGAATGGATTTCTTTATCTTTTGATTACATTCAAACAATAATAATTTTTTATATTAAATCAAAGTGACCAAACATTCATGATTAGAAAATATTTACATTTAGAATGTAATATCTCTTTTTCACTTATTGTAAAAGTAAAGTTTGTTTTATTTAACGACGCCACTAGAAACACATTGATTATAAATCATCGTTTATTGGACGTCAGACACATGGTTATATTGACACATGTTCACAGAGGAAACCCGCTGTCGCCGCTTCATGGGCT
>JAULBR010089893.1:0-22609 GCA_032355825.1 Melanodrymia aurantiaca
ATTAAGTTGCTGATGCTTGGGTCGAACTACCCGATGGGTCGAACAGTTTCTCGAGCACCGACTGTGTTCGAGCCAACGGGATTCAACTGTACTTCAAAAATTGAAAAGAAATACTGAAAGAAATTCTTTTTCGCTGTCGTGGACAGAACTCTCTGGCGAAGTCAGAGGTTGTGCCCATGACAGGTGTGCTTGAACAGTTTTCTAATTAAAATATATTACCCGGTATACTGTAATCTTACAGAATAAAGTTTTGTTTGTTTAAGGACACCACTGCAGGGGTTCTAGAATACGGTGTCCCGATGCCCGAGGCCTGTGATTTTTACACTCGGGCCACCAAATAATTGCTTTGGCCGTACCCGATTGCCAGTAAAAAAATTGAGATTTACTGACATTATTTAATTTTTTTATTATATTGGTATTAATATTTTAAAATTGGGCAAGTGAGTTTTCAGCCACGGCCAGTGAATTATCAAATCCACCGGGCCCCATGGCAAGTGAATTTAAAAAAAAATTGTAGAACCCCTGCACTGCAACACATTGGTTATTGGATGTCAAACACATATGGTTATATCAACTCTTGCTAACCTGCTGCTGCCACATACAATGTACATGCTACTCTTACTGAATAACAGCAAGGGATGTTTTATGTGCACTTTCCCACAGACAAGATAGCACACACCACTGCCTTCGATGTAAGTCCAACAACTGCTGATTGATAATCAATATGTTCCAGTGGTGTCGTTAAACAAACTTTTATCGTCAGCCCCAGAGGACGATTGGAACACATAACTAGGCATACTAATAATTACCCGGTATGTAATATTTGTTTCCACTTTGTTTGCGTTTCGGACATAATATTAATTATTGCCATCACAAAACACAGTAGGTGACAATATTTTTTTTTTTTAGGTAACTGGAAATCAGTTCACGTGGTTTATACCTACATGTACATGTAGGTAACCCATTGTTCGGTTACCTGAATTATATTTGCATAATCCTTCGGTTACCTAATGAGTTACCCAACACTACCACTTAATTTATAAGTTATGACAGTATCTGAAGCTGATTTTGTTTTGTTTTGCTTAACCGGTTAACTTTTGAGTTTTCAATGAAGTTACTTTCAATTTCGGAACTGACACGCGAACAGAACGACGGTGCGTGTGAAATATTGTGCCCTGCACAGCCCATGAATATATAGACAGACTCAAGAGGAATTCCCTACATTTGATCCAGTTCTTTATGATTTTTCATTAACAAATTATCACCACAGCCAATCAAATTGCTTTACATTATATATGCAGCTTGAATAAGAATATTCCTTAACCTTAGTTTGAGAACAAAAGCTTAACGGGCGATTCCATAGTATTTATCACGTCTGCAACGATTGTTTTTCATCAATTTTAGTTAGTTAAGACAAACACTATTGTTGTTAGATAATTCAACTGTTAGGAATTTCCATTTGCATTACAAATAAATTAATCAAATTTGATAATATTTGCATTTATTAATACCCTTGTCACACTCTACTGCGATCATGCTGGCGCTGCGACCTGCCCTGCGTTCAATAGCGCTGGCGTTTTGTTACCGACACAAACAATTTGACTGGTACTGATCATGTACTATCATATCACATTCATTGATATTTAGATGCAAACATCGGTGTCAAAACGTTTTGTGTCGGTAGCAGAATGTCCGCGCTATTGAACGCAGGGCAGGTCGCAGTGGGAGTGCCAGCATGATTACAGTCGAGTGTGACAGGGTATATGAGGGTCACGTAATAAAATTAGGGTTGGTCGGTAAACTGAAAACAAAATTATTATTTTTAGGCCTAATGAAAGTGATAATTTTGTGTTAGCCCAGACCACAAATCTACTAGCCGGGTCTGCAAGCTATTGTATTTTGTGAACCCTGTTAATGTTTGTCTTACCTTGTGAGTTCTGAGTGTAGACATGCAGAAACCTTTATGAGCATTCCAGACTTTGACTGTCGTATCACTGGAGGCGCTGATCACTGGTTAAAAAATACACAAATATTACACAAATCACCAAATGGGTTAAACCAGACCGTCTCAGATTTTTTATGAAACTTGGTATACTTGTTGATTGGGATCGCACATCACCAAATCTGCAATTTTAGGCCAATTGAACCAGTGGTGTGGGTGATAAGGTCCCCCAAATCTTTAGATTTTCACGTGATCCACAAAGTCAATTTCAAGGTCATAACAAATGTCAAATGGTCAATGTACCTCAACATTATCAATAATGGCAGATTTGGATTCCTTGTCAGATTGCCTGTCCAACAATACCAATCTTATGAATTTGATAAACAAGTTGTGCATCACTGGCTGGAATGGAAAATAGCCCATAAAATGTTTTGCGCTCTGGATGATCGATCTCTCGACCCATCCCGCCACAGGCTCCTCTAGTTTAATGCAGAAATGGTAGGAACCATTGTTTGTACACAACACGTAATATCACTGATCTCTGTTTCTTGTGATCCTTGACAACATGTAATATGACTGATCTCTAGCGGACACAAGTGTAATATTGTGTTTCTTGTGATGCTTGTACTTACGAGTTCTCCCATTACAGCACAGCACGATGTCATTCACCCAGTCTGTGTGATGATTGTACTTACGAGTTCTCCCATTACAGCACAGCACGATGTCATTCACCCAGTCTGTGTGATGATTGTACTTACGTGTTCTCCCATTACAGCACAGCACGATGTCATTCACCCAGTCTGTGTGATGCTCCATAGATAAAATGTATGGATCCTGAAATACGTAATCAAGTTTATACATGATGCCACTTTATTTGATTAAAACTCAAAATTACACATATGTGACCATAGTGTTCATTTGAAAATAGGAGGTCGTATCTAAACACCAGGGGCCATTTTAATGAGCGTTGCTTAACGCAATGATAGCGTAAAGTCGTCCAAATGACTGCGCTGCCACAGTCGTGTGTATCGATCGATACAAGTTAGAGCTGCAACGTTTTGCGGACACGATACTTAAATTGACCGCTGTGACCGTTTTAGTGTCCTCAATTATTATTATCTACGTAATTGTAGTGTCATGTCATAGCTAAGGCAGTCGCAAGTGACCTTATAACCTCTCCATTAAACCTGCACCAGGGATGTAGCAGGGTTCTAATTTTAGCCAAGCAGATATTGGGGGAGGGGTGGGTGGGGAGCAGGGGTTCTAATATGAACCGAGCAGAATCTTTATGTACATTTTCCAACATTTTGCTATGCGTCAGAGTGAGGAAGGGGAGTTCGTTCCCCTGTAAATGCCCCCACCCCAGCCTGTCTTAGGTGAGTGGCAAATAACTCACCTAAATGTTTCCGTATATAATTAATAACCGACATAGTAAAAACTTTTGCTATTTTTCTTAGTAGAAAAGATATACAATTGAAAACATTCCATTGTAGCAATTATACCGAGAATGATTGCTACATGTAGCCCGGCACCATTTCAGGAGAGCAATCTTGATTTGGCTCAGGCCGAAAATAAAAAGTTACTCGTTTCCTATTACATGCCGGAAAAATATAGGGTAGGTAGGTAGGAAAAACAATTTATTTATGGATATTAAATAGGTGTTGATAGATGTTAAAGAGTTTTAGAATGTTTTTGTGGAAATTGATATTATATTAACAACATGTTTTGGACATACGAAAAAAGATTTAGGGTCGGCAGGTTCAAATTAGGGTCGGTCGGGTAACCGGAAACAAACGATATTTTATGATACGCCTTATGTAATAACTTATGATATAATAAGAAAGGCATGCCGTATCAATCAATTTAATGATAATTACAATTTTTAAGTGCTTGAATTTTTGGTAGCATTCTACTTGAGTTAAAAATGAGTTAGTTTATTATTTTATTGTGATAAAAAGAACTTCCTAATATTACAAATTTAGTTTTATAGATAACGTTTCTTTGTTTACTTCTGCATTACCATGTGTCAAGCCATGTCATAAGATTACAAACCTCATGGGGTACTTATAATATATGTCAATTTTTATAGATTGTATATGTAGGTCCTACATGACCTGTTGATATACCATCGTACCCCAGTACTTCTTTGCTTTAAAGCTATAACGCGAATACTGTGCGTACAAAAATGTAACAGGTTTGGCAATTATAAGTGATATCAAAGTACAAGATCCGAACCTAAAATGAACCCACTAAGTGACTATAATTGTAAGAAAAACTGCTGCCTAGTCGAACAAACCTGAAAATAAGTGATCCGCAGTTGCTGCTGTTTTACAAACACGATCGTAAAACCTGTTTCACGAAAATATTTCTCTTGTGAAAATTGTTCATATTTAACAATTATGCTGTTAATTTATTAGCGGTTCAACCACCAGGCAAAATGATATTGTTTGGGAAAAACATACTAGTCTTGCTTAACCGATAAAACATGTATCACCTGTTTTCAAGTGTTCATGCAAACATTTTATAAAATAACAACGATATTTAACCTATTGTAGTGCAACTGATCTATTGTTATATAAATTGTCCTTTTAAACATGTGTCAAATTACTATTAAATATATTCACGGTCACTATCAATAATCAGTATATGATTACCTGGTTATCAGTATATGGTTACCAGTATGTGATTACCTGTATGTGGTTACCATCTGGTACATGTATCATGTATGTGTTAAGCGTTCAGTACTGTATCACATTCTTTCATAATTATTTCTTTAATTCAGGTGTAAAATAACATCTGTAAAATGTGGCTGTGGAAACAAGGATATCTTTTGGTGCCAACATGTTGTGGCATTGTCCCTATACAGAATTCGCAAAGCAGAAATGGTGCAATTACGAGTGCCTATTTCCGGTAAGTATTCAATATAATTTTACTGTCTATCAATTATATTACTATATTTTCATATAATTTTTATTTTAAAAGTCCATCAATGGTTTTCTGTTTGATTTTCACAGACATATAAACAGGACTCAAGAAAAATTTCACTTTGATCTTGCTAACTTTGATGCATAACTAACATCAGGATACACAATTCATGTTGCCCATTTCAACCAACTAATATAGAGCTGGGAACTGGTTTTAATTTAATATTTTATTATTGGTTGTTAATAACCAACCAACTAATGTGTGTAGATAATTGGTTTGGTAGAGAATAACAAACCAATGTTGGTAGATAATTGGTTGGGTGGATTTAAGAACTGAAGTTGCATCATTTCTTTAAAATGCATAGCTTTTCTTAAAAATAAGACTAAAGATGATTATGCATGATGATAGTTTCTAACATTTATTGTTTGTATTTATAGAGACACTTCTTCAAATGAATCGAGAGCAACTACAGAAGTTTGCACAATACCTGATAGCAGAACATCATACAGATGTGCTGCCCACAGCCCAGAAGATTGCAGACCAAATACTGCAATCTTCTTCGGAAATAAACAGGCTTCCAGGTAATCATGTTCATCTGTTTGCTTATTCACCACATTAAGTGATATAATTATATATTTATTAAAATATAATAAAAATGTTTGCAGGTATTTTAATGCATGTTTTGTTTGTTTGGACAAATAATTTTATGTGAAATGCTTCATATATAGAACTCACCAGTATTTCCCACTAGACATACTTTTGTTTATAAATAAGCCAAGTATGAAATATTCCTGTGTTGAGAGGTGTTGAATTCCTAAATAACTAACAATTCAGACTCATCTGTTGCTGTGAGCACTGGGTGAATACTATTAATATAATGTTTATTTAGATCTCATAGAATTGCTGATAGGGTAATCAATAAGTTATTTCAGTGTCGAAATTGCACGTATCTAAAAACATTTTTACTTCTAGTCCTTTTGGGACCATTGTTTGCTTATAAACATCTTTTTCACATGCATAAAATAAATTACTGTGTACCGGGGTTTCCTTCAAAATCATTATTTTACTTTCTAGACTCATTTAAAATCAATCTTGAACTTGCCACCAGACTATTATAGATTTTGGTTGTAGCCACATTAAGATTACTTTGTGACAGTGTGGTTATCTGAGAGAAAACCGATCACTGTACATTATCAGCACTTACAATGATGGTGTGACTAAGATCACTTCATAGAATGGTGTCTTGTTCAAGACAATCTAGTGGCGTCATTAAATAAAACAAACTTTACTTTGTTCAAGACAAATTGATGTAAGGATTTAAATCTGCTTACTGTTTTATGTGTGTTCCTTTATGTGTGCATTAACCACAACTCATAACCAAACATTGTTTTCTGTTCCCCTTACCACCTATTTTTATTACTACAGGAGCTCCAGATCCAACAGCTGGGGCCTCAGTAGATGATGACAACAGTTGGCATCTGGATGAGGACCAAGTCCGGGAACAGGTCCGATCGTTTCTGTCCCAGGGTGGCTATCTGAACTCGTCTAATCAGCTAAACTCCATGTTTGCAAAGGTAAGCCGTGTTCATTTACTTCAGGATGCAATTTGTCTACATGCAAATCACAGACTATTGTTCAGATTACACTTTTGCTACCTTTATATAGATAGTAATTGCCTCGTCTGTTTTAATTGCTTCTTGAGCATATCTACTAACTATATCATCTATAGTCATCATACTGTGTATATGTGTACATGTAGGCACAGTGGTATGTCATATACCAAAAGTAGGTCACTGTGATCTATATATTAAACTAGGTTTCCACTGCATTTCTCATTCATTAATTGATATGTCGTCAAACTTTGTATGTGGGTACATGTAGGGAATGTTGGGGTATCCGTAAAACCCTACTTCGAGTCACATCTTGTTCTATGTATTTTTCAGCTACTAGTATCTTTCGTTTGTATACTATGAAATGTAACAAAAGTTTCTGTTAATCTGGTACATTTTGTTCGAAGTTTGATAGACATGAATTTGTTTTTTGTAGGTACGAGAAATGCTGAGAGCGCAGGATTCCAATGGTGCAAGAATGCTGACACTTATCACGGAACAGTTTTTAGCTGACCCACGTCTTGCAGTCTGGAAGACACAGGGAACACCTATGACTGACAAATGTAGACAACTCTGGGATGAATTAGGTAAACACATACAATAGTATATATGTGTATATATGTATCTGTAATAACAAGTTTGAATGTCAATGTTAACTTTCACTCACGTCACCAATCCCATAAACACTGGTCAGCAACTTCACAAATGCTAATAAAACATAATACTTCAAAATGCATATCGCGTAATAGTATATCCCATTTATAAATAGTCAATGTACAGTTTCAGCTAAAAGCATTTCCCATTATTTTAGGCCTAGTATTTCTATCTCTGCAGATAAACTTGGTTAATTGAATACTTGTATTTGTATCTATATATGTTTTTTATTCGATTTCAGGTGCATTATGGGTATGTGTTGTGCTCAATCCACGGTGCTACTGTCATGAGAAGGAACAATGGCGTGACTTGTTGGAACAGTGGACATCAAACAGTGTGTGTCCCCTGGAGGATGCCGATGGCCGCCATATTGTGGACATTCCTCAAACGAGAGGTCTCCTTCAAGCTGCTGGAAGTGGTAAGCAAGGCGGTTTATAGCACACAACATGTAAACAGTGAGATGACTATGCAATACACTATAATTTCCTATTTTTGTGCACAAGTACAGCAGTTATGTACTACATATAGCACAAAACATAAACAGTGAGATGACTATGCAATATACTATAATTTCCTATTTTTGTGCACAAGTTCAGCAGTTATGTACTACCCAAACATTTGTATGAAAACATGCAATAATATTTGCTGTTAATCTGGACAGTATTTTCAGTTTTCTTCAGCGTTCTATTTCTTCTTAGACAACTGAAAATGGAGCTTAGCTCAGTGCAAGAGTGTCAGACTGAGTGTCTTTAGGATGAAGGATCGATCGACCTCAGTGGACCCATTGGGTTATTTTCCATTCCAACAAATGATCCACGATTGGTCCATCAAAGGCTGTGGTGTGTGCTAACCTGATTGAGAGAAAATGCTCATAAAACTTACTGTTATTCTGTAACTACTGTATGTGTTTGCAGCAAGTATCCTCTGTGACCAAGTGTTGATATAACCTTGTTTTTGACATCCAATAACCGCTGATCAATAATCAATATGTTCCAGTGGTGTCATTAAACAAACTAATTTTATCTTTTTATCTTAGACAACTATATGACACGCCCGCGGCCGCGTACAGTCTTCCAACATGCTCTTGAAGCATGTCGTCTAACATGGCACCACCCACACCTCCAGGCAGTCATCAGTCAGGGATTCGGACATCGCCGCGGTAACCGCGATCCTCTACTCTTTGATGACCAGTTTCAGCCATTATGGAAAGGTTAGTTCAGCATACTTTTGCATTGGATACTGAAGTCTTTGAGTTTCTGAATTTATGTTCAGTTATCTGAAAAGTATCTACAACTGTATATTTTTTTTCTATACTTTAAAAAAGTTAATTGTGGTCTGGGCTATATGAAAATATGTGTATAAGACTCAGTTTATTTAATATTATTAAAAAATTTATTTACATGGGTGGAAAAATGATGTTTTTGATTGTATGTAACAAATACAATACTACAATCTGGTCCATTTGATACATTTATCTTACAACTTGTTTTAAAATCTATCCAGCACATATCAAAATAGGTTCTAGAAAAAGTGTTGCACAATAAATAACATACATTATTTTACTTAATGCCTCTTTCAAGTAAATATTTGTCTGACAAAATAACTTCAATTTACATATTTCTTTACAGAACACTTGCCCACAGCCTGTGCAAGAGTGGATGCTTTGAGATCACATGGCTATGCAAAGGAAGCCTTGCGATTAGCTGTTGCCATAGTGAGAACTATGAAACAGGAACAACGCTTTAATCAAGAAAAATATGCTGATCTTCAAAGAGACATTGGTAAATATATTTTTGGAATCAATTTGACAGATTTTGACTTTTTTATCATTCTCGTTTTAGAATTTATACATAATTTTTTTTTTAATTAGTGATTTACCTAAAAAAAAATTGAATTACTGAGAAAAAATGACAGAAAACATTAATAAATTGATAAATTGTTGAAGGCAGTACTAATGATAAATATTCACTAAAAAGTTAATGTTTATTTGCAGTGTCAGTCAATCCATCTATGTCAACATGTGGGTCACGTTCCCAAACGACTGTGAACAGCACTGGGTGGGTTGGTCACCCACTGAACCCAATCAGTGTACTGTTCGACACTCTGCTGGAACCCTGTATTATCCGGGATGATAGCACATCAGGTGAGTACTTTGCTGTGAAACTAATACAAAACATAAATAAAGCTGTAGACTGCATAAACTTAAATGTCTGTCGGTGATCATTCAACGAATGTAGTAAGCACCTTGCAATTGATATTTTGAATATGATATCTTGGATCGTACAAAGCTATGCATCATCTAATTGATGTTCACATAGTGAAGTCGCCACTTACTAACACCATTACCATCTGATAATGATTGTAGTTTAAATTTAATATTCACGTTATCTGAGTGGTGGCGGGGGAAGGGTTGGAACACCTTGTGTTGACACAATGAAGAAGAAATATACAACTATTGCAAGCAATCTATCTATTTTTACAATCTTAATGTTTGGTGAAGATTTGTTTTGCCTGTCTAATTAAAACTGTATTCACTGTTAATTTTGAATTATATTGCAGACTGGAATGCTCGAATTTACAACAGTGAAAGTCAAACATCGAGCCCAACGCGGTATCAGCACATGTCGGAGGGACTGATGACAGGAGAAACCTACCTCACTCTTGCTGTGGAGGCTGTCCTCATGGGTGAGTTAGCATCTATTCTCATTACTTCCCTACTACAATCACGACCTAACTGACAATTCCAAACACTCTATCACACTCAGACAATTAACAAGTTCGGGGAACATGTCATTTCTGGCAAGTGTCATGTCATACTGAACTATAATGAATAGACTGCTTACTAAATGTAATGTACTCGCTTTATCGATTTTGGTTTTGGATTATCTCTAAAAGACATGCGTCAAGTAGATGCATCAGCTTACATAAATGCATTCAGTCTTTTGAAAGCTTCGAATGAAATATAACAATCTATAATTATCTATAATATTTGTTGAACTAGTGAATATTAATGTTTTGCATGGGTTTTAATTTTTCGTTAGGTTTAAATCAGCTTACATAAATAACAAATAACGTAAAACTGTTATAAACTAATTTTACTACTTGGTTATAATTATTTATGTCATTTTATGTTGTTATTTTTTTCATCTTAGTGCATTTGGTCGTTGTTCTTCTGAACAAGATTGAATAGGCATTTGTATATAATAATATTATTATAATACTGTAAACATAAGCCAGCTCAGATTGGATGTATACAAATATGAACCTGTTTCTGTCTTCATGTAATTGTGTGTAATTGTAGGTCTAGGACAACAGCGCATCATGCCGTCTGGTCTGTACACACAGGACAAGGCTTGTAAGCAGGAGGAACGTCTGCTCAGCTGGCTCCAGAACATTCCTCTTGACCCAGTTTTAGCCAAGGTTATTCAGAAGCAAGCCACCATGCTTCTAGAAGGTGAGACCTCTTCTATTGTTGCAGGCCTGTAGATCTCATTAATATGGACACACCCTCTATATAGTGTTTTTTTACTTAGCATTTATAAAAGATCCTATAAAAAAAAGTTGTTTATACCAGCGAACTATCTATGGTTAAACTAATTTACTACTCTGTGATACATTTGTTATCAATGGTATATCCATATTTAAAAAATAAAAAATTCAGCATATTTACTGTTACGAGATCGCTGCAATCTAAAGCCCTGTCCCACTAACCATTTCATATTCAGTTTGAAATTACATGTCACAACTTAAAATAAATTTTTAATGTAGTATATTGTGCAGTTATTGAATTTACTTATAGCTATTAAAATAAGCAATATTTGCAAAGTTATGAATATTTTTAATGTAGTTAATATTGTGGAATAAGGCTGCATCAGTAGAATATCAATTTAACAGGTGAAGACCCTGATGCTATTTGAAATATATCTCCAGTATTATTTTTAATTAGCACGCATACTCTATATATACAATCAAACTATTTTGCAGGTGGTCCGATGAGTGGATTGGGTGTTGGTATTCACCCTGAGAGCTACCCGATGCATACGTTTGCCCGTTTCCTGTTTTCTAGTCTCTTGGGAGTTGACGTTCAGTTGGCATACATGGTTGGAATGAGAGCAATGAGGTAATAGCTGAATACATTGTACATCTAGATCACTTACCTCCCCTTAATGTTATCTGTAAATCAAGAACAAGTTTTCAAAGGAGTTACACATTCTATAGATTCTGAAATTTACTCATTTTATTTACTAAACAAATTATATAACATTCAAATAGTATTTGTTCTTCTCACATTATTTGTTATACCCATTTTTGTTTAATTTTAAATGTAACAAATATTTTTTTTAGCTTGCTACTAACTATCCATCCATCTTGTCATAATAGCCTCAAGTTACTACCTCCGTGATGGAAAACATTGCTTGCACAGCCATAAGAGCTTTAGATTTGTTGATACGTGTTTCTCGATTACTATTCAGAACAAAATGTTTGTTAATATTTTGCAATAAGCATACAGTTGATGGAAATGAAACACTACTTTTATTAGTTTACCAAGAAGTGAACTTCGTATGTGACTGACTTGTGTATGAGGACGTACAGTTAATACTGTTTTTTTCTTTATGATTTGCAGGCTGCCAGTATTAGAGAACACAGATGAAGTGAACTTAGACAATGGATTGAACAATGTCGGATCTGCCCTGCTTAGTCGATTTCCTCGCTGGTTCATACTCAGTCATGTTGAGGCCCACCAGTGTGAACTGGCTTCCACTCTGCTGGCTGCATCCAAAAGTAAGCTTTCAATAACAAATATATTTTCTCAATCTCTTCGATCTGGTTTTAGTTTGGTTGTTATGGATTTTAAGAACTGCATAGCTACTGAATTCCTTGAGTGTTTCGCTGCCACCTCAAGACACTCGTAATGAGTGATGTCAACAGTGGGGCGTTAACAATGGTCAACTTAGAACAAATTTATTTGAAATGTTTTGCCCATAAATTTACCTAAGCATGCTTTAGACACACTCATTTCAAAACTCCAGCCAACCTTAAATACCCATGCTGATCAAAGTCCATTGTCTTTTTGTCAATAGCATCTCAAATCAAAACCCATTAATCATCGAAATTGGAACAGTGTAAAATATGCCATTTGAAATGGTCTGATTGTCTACTTAACTCATCGTAGATGAATGGACAAAAGTTGTGGGTCAATAGTGTTTTAGATGCTAGTATTTTTAACAACTATCATGTATTTTACAGGTGATACGGGACGGTTGCGCCGAGTTCTGGAATGTGCCCAACAGCACATACATAGCTCATCTCAGCTGTTCAAGCTAGCTCAAGATGCATTTAAAATCGCCACACCGTCAGATGGACCTAAACACATGCCAGCACTCAATGCAGCTTTCGAGCTCGGATTACAGGTTTGTTATTAACACTTTTATCTGAGATTTCAGAAAAATATAGGATTGAAATTTTGATGGTTATTTCCTTACAAGTATGTTTTACTTGTTTTAATCCCCCTTTATAAAAGTTAAAATGTTGAAGTGGATGTCTCAAGTACATTTACATTTTCAGGATTAGCCATGATTTCAAATACATGTATGCATTACATTTCTTGTACGTAAAATCAGGAATCTAAAAATACAAGTATTTATTCCAATAAGATTAGGGGATGAATAATTAATAGCTAAATATGTGTTTCCGTTTATTTTGATTGGAGGAACATAAAATCAGGAGAATTTGGAGAATTGTCTGGTATGTTTCAATCCGTACTAATTGAACAGCAATAGACTTATATAACTTAAATATTGCACCATATTATTTTTCGTTTCAATTTTTAGTTGTAATAGGTAGAACTAACATGGATAACTGGATAAGTCATTTGCCAGAAAAAGTATATATAAATTGACGATACTGCATTTCATAGTAAAACCCATTTCGTTCATTTGGCAAGATCTGATTTGTAAGTGTTCATTATTATTGTGATTATTTAAGTGTTTGTTTTGCTTCTGACAGGTGATGCGTATGACATTGATGACACTGAACTGGCGACGTCGTGAGATGGTGCGTTGGTTGGTAACGTGTGCCACTGAGGTCGGCGTGCAAGCTCTCATTTCCATCATGCAGAACTGGTTTCAGCTCTTTGCTCCCATTGAAGCCACAAGTAAGCAGTTTTCAAATCTTGTTTAAAGTTAAACATTTAACACAAAACAACAGATACCTTCGACAAGCTATGGGCAGTATTTCCATTGCATTTATCAAAGATAAGCTATCATTAATTCATGATAGGCAAATGAAAAGTGAAATACAAGTTAGTTATTTTGACAGTAACATTTTAATGAATTTTGTCAGCAAATTATCGTTATTAAGTTCTAACACTTTAAGTTAGATACCATCACCGACACACTTTGTTAACTTAGTTTGCACTTCACAAATCCAGAAAAAATAATACATATTTAATTAGTTACTTACATTATTATTATAATTAAATTTGATACTTATTTTTTTATCGTTGCATTATGATGGTCTTGTACATTTCCACTAGGATTAATTATTAATAATTACTAATACAACTGTTTGTTTGCAGGTACTGTAGCAACCACGGTTGTTTCACGTGCCACGATGGACCAGCTCAACTTGTCATACCAACAACACGAGGAACTCGCAACCTGTGCTCGAAGTCTTGCATTACAATGTGCCACCAAGGATCCCCAAAACTGCGCTCTATGTGCACTCACTCTGTGTGAAAAAGAACCTGTTGCATTCGAAACGGCTTATCAGATTGTTATTGATGCAGCATCGCATGTGATGAACTCTATCCAATTATTTACGATTGCGCGCTACATGGAACATCGTGGATACCCTCATCGAGCTTACAGACTGGCTCTGTTGGCGATGAAAAATCTTCATCTCGCCTACAACCAGGACACTCACCCTGCCATCAATGACATTCACTGGGCCTGTGCTCTAAGTCACTCACTTGGCAAGACAGAGCTTGCCAACATGCTGCCTCTGTTAGTTAAAAATGTACAGTGTGCTACAGTTCTGTCGGACATTCTGCGACGGTGCACGCTGACGGCACCAGG
Organism: Melanodrymia aurantiaca; assembly: GCA_032355825.1. Taxonomy (NCBI): domain Eukaryota; kingdom Metazoa; phylum Mollusca; class Gastropoda; order Neomphalida; family Peltospiridae; genus Melanodrymia; species Melanodrymia aurantiaca. The sequence continues at coordinate 14,208 of JAULBR010089893.1, forward strand.
GATGGCCAGCACTGATGGGAAACGACGAACCATCAAGTTACTGTCATATGATAAGCAACCTCTCCGTCAGTTGATGGAGGCCACAATATATGCCTACATCAACACAACGCATTCCAGGCTGACGCACATAAGTCCGCGTCATTACGGCGACTTCATCGAGTTTCTCAGCAAAGCGCGGGAGACATTTGTTTTGGCTCAGGATGGGCACATTCAATTTGCTCAGCTCATTGAGAACATGAAACTTGTTTATAAAGGAAAGAAGAAACTGATGTACCTCATCAAAGAGCGCTTTGGTTTATGAGAGTAAGACAAGTCTACAAGCCTACGTGTGTGTGAGTGTCTGTTTGTGTGCTGTCGGCCGGCCTGCGGTCTAATCATGTCCAACCTCATCAGTGCTACATTTGTATGTTTCATTTTGAACTTGGGTGCTTCAACGTGTGATTTCATGCAATAAATGACCTGTAGTTAAAGATCACTAATAATGCCTAGGATATATTATGTTTATGTTTATTATGTTTATTTTAGTCTTTACTTATGTAAAGTATTTGGTAATGCAAACCAGAGACCCACGAACTGAGAAGCAGTGTTTGCCAAACATACATACATAGTCTTCGAGCGCCATAATGTATTGTCTCATTTTCATTGATCATTTTTGTAATAGTAATCATCGTCAACTCAGGAATGCAATAATTTGATATAAACCCAAATACTATCATAACTGTGATTTTTCTATCATAGCATTGTGTGTAAGTTGACTACATTTTTTACAATTTGCATTAAATGACTAAATAACATTTTTGTAAGATTTGTTATGTAAGAGTTGCATTTACATAACATTTAGGTAATCAACGTTTGCATAACCGTAGCAGTTACATAACTAAGAATAAGTTTCTTGTAACAATTATGTGTAGCACGGGTAAGAATAGTCTAACAATATATAAGTTATTGTTATAAAGTTACACATGAGTAACAGTTATATATACTATTATATAAGAGTAAGTCGTGCAAGTACGGTTATCATTAGACAAGAATAGGTTACATAAGAATATGTTATGTAGCTTATTGAATATTGTCTTACTCTTATTGTTGCAACTATTTTGTTTCCAGTGGCAATACATTATTTTTAGAAACTAGATTTAGATCATTTTGTAACAATATAACAAGTTATTGTTGGAAATTGCACCTGCACGATTTTGACATTAAAAAACGGATGCATAATTTTTATTGTATAGGTTTTCTCGACTACTGGCTGTTGTTGCAACCAGATTAATTTACATGTCTAGAATAGTAGAATGCTATGTTAATCACCATCTAATTACTAGTTGAGGAGTTTGTTCAAATATACCTTTCACTGCAAAATCAATTCTTAGGAACACATTTTTTGTGTTGGTGCAAATTGACGGGGGCTGGGTGGCATTTGTTTTTAGATTGTAATACTTTGTGCAGGTAGCACAAAAATGAGATGTCAATGTATTATTTTTCTTAGTCGTTTAAATTGGCCAGTAGTGAAATAAATTCATCGACATAATTGAACAGCAGGAACTGTTTTGATAATTTACAACTGCTGTAATGATTTATTCAACAATGTTTTTCTTCCCTTGATTGTTATATTTTGGGATAAACCTCAATAGGGTTGTCGTTTTATTTAGTGCTAATGTAGGTATTTTTTGTTTTTTTTAAATGTGTAGTTGTTATTTATTATTTTGTAGCTATTGTATTTGTCAAGGTCCAACCGTCCTATTAAAATTTGTTTCATAAACTATTGTCAGGGCTATTTGAGGCCTTCCATTTTATTTGTAATAATCCATTGATTAAGTGAGTAAAACTACTCGTTTTTGGTTTGTGGCTAGACAATCAATTTTAAAATTTCCATCATAAATTTTTTTAAGAGAATCTGTTATTGTTATGGGATAGCTGTTTTAAAGTAGATTCAAGAAATGGCTTCATAAAAATAAAACCATGTTTTGGATTCAATTGTCTATATATAGTCATCAAACAGTTTTTGTTATTTTACACCTTATAATTTGCAACCATAATTAAAAATAACTGCATAAATTAACCTAAATTTTTTTTATTGTGTTTTAATCCATTTTTTCAACATAATTGGTACAACAATTTATAACATGGGATTTATCTAATTTTGTAAAGTGTATAATTATTTGTGTTATTACTGCCTGTATTCAAGTAGAATAGTAAAATGTAACAAACGTTGGTATCTTGCAATATTTTGTGATTGGATCAAAACTTATACATTCATGCACACATACACACTATCCAATGTTCTTTGATGATCAGTTTGTTGCTTTTAGATATGTATTGTTGTTACACATTCTGTAGAATTATTACACTTGTTACCAGAGTATAGAGCTGTCATTCCATGGCTCATAGATTCAATTTCTCACATGGAAAACTAATATTAAGTGGCCGACGGGTGGGGAATACATCTTCTTTATAGTTGTATAGTTATATTATCTTGAGACCATACATGTACAGGACACCAGAATTTGTAAGAAGCCAGGATAAACTAGGTCACTTACTTCAAATGTTTTATCTGCTGCATATTTGTTACAAAGAGCTTTTGTAGATGTCAAGCTAAAAAATCAAATGAAAAGTACTGTATGCATAACTGTGGACAACATAATGGAAACAATTCTTTTCACAATCTAAACTCGTCATTGCAACCACGACACTCGTTCACACATGTCATTCTTCATAATATCTTAATGTCATCATTGTGTACCATGTTTGCTGATCACCATACATTTCCTCACAGGGACTGGTTTTGTTGCTAGTGGTAAACAGCATATGCATACCCTATATATAACATGTATGTACTATATTTTTTTTTATACATGTTGCTACTTGCATGTTGTTTCACACCTAGCAACATTATGATCCCCTATGCCTTTTCTCATGTGTGTTATACATCTACCTCATGTTTTCTAAAATAGACTGATTTGTTTGCATAATTTTTCTCTGCACCAATCAAGTATAATATTTGGACTATTAAGTCTGTATGGAATTTTCTATGTGCATCTAGTTCTTTTGTTATTACATTTACCTTCTTTTACATACTTATATCATTTCTATGAAACACTGATAACTCTTGCATAACTTGCAGTTTATTCTCTAAAATACTTTTTATACTTACATTTTCTAAACACATTACAAAACACAGTGACATCATGCGCAATAGGATACATGTAACTGGCAAGCAAAAATCAATAAAACTAAAGGAATTTTGCCAAAACTGCTTATACACACATGTCTAAGATTGAACATATGAACTTACACATATTTTGAGTTTGAAACTACACATTTTATTATTGAAATGTCTCGCAATACTTGATTGTAAAATGTTTTATTTCGTTGATCATTGTTGTTATAAGCAAAAATGCTTGCTTTATCAAATGTATGAGACATATTAAAGTATTGTTTGTGTGTGCATGTTACAGATTATATGTTGGCTTCAGAAGCAATGTAAGAACTTTATTAGCAAACATGTTCTTTGGATTAATATTTGGTGATTTTTACGTCCTTTTTGTAAGAAATTTGTTTGAATCATATTTGTCAAGTCTTAGATTTATTTCTTTTCTTTATTTTTACTATTGCCTGGTACGTGTTGGTGCAGTCTGAATATGGATTTTTCCAAGAGGTGTCATTGAAGACACAGTTTCTCATAATCAGTAATAAGAGTGCTTTGGGGATAAATTAAGCATTCCGTATGAACCTATAATTTGGTTTGTTTGGGCAAAACAAAAATTCTTATTGAACTTCTGTAAAAATCTGGATGTGTTATTTTCTCAATATTGCTGACTATGTTTGGTCACTGAACAAAATAAATCATCAGTCGGGTATAATATATTTCAGAGATCATTTTGGTACTTTTATTGTTCTCTTTTTTGCTGCGTTTAATTTGACTATATCTCCATCAACTGTACTTTATTTACACAACTATGATTGAATAAAAAGTCTGTAATTGTATCCAATCGGCCACGACTGGTCTATCAAAGGCCATGTTATGTGCCATCCTGTTTGGGAAAGTACATAAATGATCCCTTGCTGGTATTTGAAGAAGAATAGCCTATATGGCATCAGCAGGTTTACTCCGTGACCAAGTGTCAATATAACCGTGGGTTTGACATCCAATAACCTCTGATTAATAATCGATGTTCCAGAGGTGTCGATAAACAAACTTTAAACTTGAACTGTAAATGGTGAACCTGTAAGAATAATTTGATTCACTGCTTACTAAATTTACAACTTGAACAGTAAACCTGTAAGAATAATTTGATTCACTACGTATTAAATTTACAACTTGAACTGTAAATGGTGAACCTGTAAGAATAATTTGATTCACTATGTACTAAATTTACAACTTGAACAGTAAATGGTGAACCTGTAAGAATAATTTGATTACAACTTGAACAGTAAATGGTGAACCTGTAAGAATAATTTGATTCACTACGTACTAAATTTACAACGTGAACAGTAAAAATGAACATGTAAGAATAATTTGATTCACTACGTACTAAATTTACAACTTGGAACAGTAAATGGTGAACCTGTAAGAATAATTTGATTCACTGCATACTAAATTTACAACTTGAACAGTAAAAATGAACATGTAAGAATAATTTGATTCACTACGTACTAAATTTACAACTTGAACAGTAAATGGTGAACCTGTAAGAATAATTTGATTCACTGCATACTAAATTTACAACTTTAACAGTAAAAATGAACATGTAAGAATAATTGTTTCACTTTACAAGTCATGCATGGTCTTCAAGGGTATGCTGAAACTTTGAGGCCATAGGATATTAGCAGATAAATGCTCTGTGTTTACAGGATCATGTGCTAGCCGGCTGATAGATATTTTAGTTGGGTCATCATCTGCCACATTCAAAAAAGGGAGGAAATTTGCATAGTCTATGGAGACAAAACACATTCCCTTTTTAGGGAAACATTTATTATTTGCACCTTTATTTGATAAATACTAGTAGTTAGGATCAAACTTTTTTATCCATCTATTTGGTCGATAATAGCTTGTTATTCAATGGATATTACTTTAAATTAACATCTAACTTTAAAATATCTTCCATTTTTTATAGAACGGACCATCCAACAAGAGCTAATAACTGTGAACCTGAAACATTCTCAAATGCAACACTGATAATGCAATTAAACAATAGTTTGATGGTGAAGGAAAAGTATAAAACAAAAGGAACATTATCATATCTGCCTTTTTTTAAAGATAATTTTTAATCTGGCAGTTTACATTTTGTTTATAAATAGTTACTTTCAATTGATTGTCAAAATTAACATTTTGTCTTCATTACAATAGAATTGGAATAATTTTGTAGTTGCGTATATATCGATTCAAAAGTGTGAGACTTGCTTGAGATATTGAAATTACCTGAATGATTGGTGTATGTTAAATGTGTGATTCAGATCGACTTGCCATATATGTACCAATTTGGTTTTTCAGTTCTATTGCCATTGTAAACCAATTATCTTTATACAAAGATGTATATTTATTGAAAACCTATCACGAGAAGAGACATTACTCTGATGGTACAAATAAATGACCAAAACAACTGTTATTAGTTTTGTCTGTTTTGGAATGTGCAGCATGTTACGTTTATCTACTGAAGATTTAAACAACTTCAACTTGGGTACGGTCCACCATCAAAGAACGGGACCCAATGCCAAGGCTGTACCCAAGGCGAGGTGTGCAGCATGATTGTAATTTTTGTGGTTTAATTACAACCACAAAAATTTCATTCATGGAAATGATACCCAATTTAAAGTATTATACCTGTGCAAATGTATCCGGGTTAAAGATAAATTTTATTCAATATATAAAAATCGTATGGATAGGCAGCAAAGGTTTTGAAAAGATGTTTTTCATTTACACAAAGTGATGGTAGAATGGATGGTTGAAAACTTACTTTATCGGGTGATATTGTCTAAATATGGAAATAAAAAGTTAATGAATCAAAATAAATTATTATACATGTATATAAAAGTGTAATTTAATTTCACATTGCAAGATTACAATAATGGAGGCACTACCAACAAGTATAACGGTATTACAAAGCTGGCTAACTACCAGTAACCAAAAGAAATTAATTTTGAAACCAAAAGTAACGAAGAATTAATGTTTACATGTAAAATATTGACAGAGGAAAACTGATTTAATATACAAGATTTACTAGATAACAATAGATATTTTATACACCAATATGGTTATTCGAAACAAAAACATTGTAAAATCCTATACAAAGTATGTAAAGCTATGTATAATACTGTCTTAAACTACACAATAGTTATATCTTCACAAATATAATCGCAGTGTGGTGGCACTATTTTTCTTGTTTAGCATGGGGTTTTTTGTTCACTGTGTGGTTGCACTCGTTTCACACATCCGGTAGGCGCTCACCGAAATATGAAAAACAGTTTTGTTTTTTAAAAACAATTTCGTTGGTCGTGTGTGCTGAGTTTGTTTTTAGATCTGTAAACAACCACATGAAAATGATAACCAACAGAAAAATTAAGCGAGATAGTTTTGAACATTTTGCCACTGCATAACATCATAATTTATGGCAGAGGCTAGAAATGGTTTAATCACTTGCACATCAATATTATAAATGACAAGTCCAATAACCGCCGATTTATAATCTATGTGTTTCTAGTGGCGTTGTTAAATAAAAAAACTTTACTTTACTTTAATCTACATAATTGGATGTGGGAATTTTAGTCTCCAGACTATTAGTGATAAATTAGTCAAGATTGCTAGATTCAAGCATTTAAAAAAATAGTAATTCGATGAATTTGTTAATTTGATACAGACTTGACAAATTGTATCAGTTTTTGGGTTACCATCATTTCCAATATCTGCTGTACCAAGGGTTGATTCAGATAGGTGTGGAATGCACACACACACACACACACACACACACACACACACACACACTTTTTTGACAATATTTTGTAATGTATTTTTGTTCACAAAAACAATTATGTTTCCACACACTTTTTCAAACATTTAATATTACCGATTTTGCTGTTGCTAATCCTAATGTATTCCGTGATGTAAAACTATATGATACACATCTGTTGGATGATTCTGGTGCCCAGCACCAAACCATTTTACGAAATGCTATTTTAAATTGACTGTTTGCATATGCATATAGTAATGGATTAAACATAGAGTTAGCATGACTGAGACTTGTGAAAATAGCCCACACCCATTCTCTAAAATAAGGATCTGGAGAGAACCACAAATAACTCGTATATATATTAATAGGCAGCAAACACACAGCGAACAACGCAAGAGCAATACCCAAGTATTTTGCAGCTCTTATCTCCAGTAATAACCCGTGTCTTTTCTTGTGGTGTGTAATATGCAGAGCCTCCAGTGACTGCATCTTCTTGTGGACTATATAAAATATGTATCCGTAAATTGCAAACATGATCAGAAGCGGCACAAGCACAGCAGTCATGTCGATATACACTATAAACTTCAGTTCTGTAAGACAAACGAAATGGCAAATTTCGTCTGTTAACGGTGACATTTTTACTAAAACCTGTACTAATACTACGATGATTGCTAGAATCCATATCATAACGAGTATGATGCAAGATCGAAAGATGGTCAGTTTTGTTTCGTATTGAAATGGGTACCTTATGGACACGAACCGTTCAATAGCTATTGCCAGTAAGCTGAATACTGACACCATAATGAATATATGTATCAGAGTCATTATGAATGAGCACCAATATTTGTTTCCAGGCCATCCCAAAACAATCTGTGCTGTGTACGGGGCTGCAATTATCCCGACGAGAAGATCGGCCACAGCGAGACAGCCGATAAAGCAGTTTGTTACAGTGCGCAAAGCTCGTGTTCGGTAGATTGCCAACAGAACCAGTGCGTTGACCACAACTGAAAACACGCCAATGATCACCTCCACTGTTATAAGTAAAATGTATCCGAGGACCATTGAAATTGGCTGGATGTACGTAATTTATACTTTGCCGTGTATTGCTTTTCAAATGTGCTTTTCTCCCCTTTTTACTAAAGAATACCGTAACCATAGGCGACTTGTAGTATACGTCATATACTACATGACGTCATGAACAAAGTGAAAATATCTTGCACAATCATAATAATATTTAGCGAGGATGAAATAGAAATACAGACTGCATATAGGCTAGCATCTACTGATTGATAAATCAATAAATAAATAAATAGATAAAACCATATAATTCTATTTTTTTCTTCTGATTTCTGTATTTTCACGAGTGTTAAAGACGTTGGATACACAAAGCAAAACAAATAAGATTTGTCTATAATTTAGTATGAAGTTGTCTGATTATGTACTAATTATATTTTTGCG
>JAULBR010089894.1:0-12498 GCA_032355825.1 Melanodrymia aurantiaca
CTTGTTTTTTCTATGTTTATTTACATAATAACATGTATGTAGGCCTATATGTACATAGTTATGTATATGTATTTAGATTAGAACGGGCCTCATGGGAGAGACCAGTCAACTTGTACTGACTGTGTTTACCCTCTTAAACTAAATACATGTAATTTTATTATTATTAATATTATTATTATTATTAATTACCACCTTTGCGCCATTACCATTTATAAAGAGAGTTGACTATCTATTTTGCAGCTCATTGTGCGAGGGGCCAGTACCGTAGTGAAGACAATGTGTGCGAACTCTGTCCTCGTGGTACGTACAATCCTTCCTCCGGACAAACCCAGTGCACGCCGTGTGGCCCACGCAGGACTACTCCAGTAGAGGGCGCCATCTCCGAGAGGCAGTGTATTGCCGGACAGGTGAACGAGTGTGCTTTTCACATCGATGACTGTCACGACAATGCCACTTGCCATGACCTGGAAGACGGGTTTTACTGCGTTTGTAATTTTGGATTCAATGGAACAGGAGTCATTTGTGAAGGTAAGAAATATATAATTTTGTTTTAATTGTAAATACTTTTTTGCCATATTTTTTCGTGCTGGGTTGTTGTTAAATTTGACTTCATTCATGTAAACATTGTTGGCTTTACTAGCTTAGTCACTCTGTCGATCTATACATCTACTGCAGGACAACAGTTTTATTTCCAGATATTTTTTTAATTTTTCTTTCTGCATGAAAGTGAAATAATTATAGGCATTGCCTGTTTGCCAAGCCCCAAGTTTCCTATTTTATGAAAATAAATATAGTTTTTAAAAAAATTTAATAATAAAAACAAATTTCACGAAAACTTTGCATAGCTTAATGAATAATTTGCACTGATTTGCTTTGATTTCAGACAACTGCAAGGAGTACAAGTGTTTGAATGGTGACTGCATCTATAACAACCTGGGCGGGGCTATGTGTGTATGTGATGAAGGCTACACTGGCTCCTACTGTGATCAGCAGTCAGATAGTAAGTCACAATATAAGTTTCAGTATTTCCGTTAAAGGGGATCAGTCATGGATTATGGTGCCAAATGTTTCCACTCTACATGTAGAGAATAGAACTGTTAGAACTTTTGAAATGCTATTATGAACTCTACACATCCGTGTTTTTGGCGAGGTATTCATACGAAGTGTAACAAGCAATTTTATGGAATATAATAGCATTTGACATTTCTATTGATGTTTAGAACTATATAATAAATGTATGTATGTAATTATCTAGATAAACAAGTACAGTGTTTTGGTCATCCTTTTCAGATCTGTCTGACAGCCTCTCAGATGCAGCTGTTGGGGGAATTGCTGGAGCTTCTGTAGCTTTCATTGTAATAATCCTGGCAGTCGCAGCGTACTTCTACAGGTAATTTACAATGTAATTCAAACACACACACGCATACGCACACGCACACACACACCCGCTTCTGTAGCTTTCATTGTAATAATCCTAGCAGTCGCAGCTTACTTCTACAGGTAATTTACAATGTAATTCACATGCACCAGTTTCTGTAGCTTTCATTGTAATAATCCTGGCAGTCGCAGCTTACTTCTACAGGTAATTTACAATGTAATTCACATGCACCAGTTACTACAGCTATCGTTTTCAAGTCTTATCCATTGCAGTATACTGTTGTAGATAATTTACAATGTAATTCAAGCATCTACACCTTTTGTCATCATATCCTTTGCACTACACTGTCGTGTATCATTTACAATGTAATTCAAGCATCAGTAGCTTTCATTATCATAGTCTTATCCATTTCAGTATACTATCTTAGATCATTTAGGCCTGCAATGTAATTCCTACATCAGTAGCTTTCATTATCATTGTTTTAAGTTTCATCATTGTTTTTATTTCATTATTGTTTGTACGGTGCTGGACACCGGTTTTGCTACTTCGGTTGGGGACACTGGATTTTTACTATTTATTATCATTTACCATTTTGTGACACCCAATAGCCGATATCTTTTTTTCGTGCTGGGGTGTCGTTAAACATTCATTGATTCATTCATTCATAGTCTTATCCATTGCAGCATACAAGGCTATTATAAATGATGTGGGTAAATCAGGATTCTGTGTGCTGTATTAAGTAGACAATTATAATTAATAATTAACGGTGCTGTGATTTGTTTTGTTTTGACGTTTGTTTCTCGTAAAAAGTCTTAGTGGTTTATTATGCTAATCTGCTCTTCAATTATCTCTTACAGGAGATCGAAAGGTGGCAAAGACTTTCAAAACTCGTTCCGTATCCACCGAGACAGTTACCAGCCTCCTGCGCTAGCGTATCAAAACAATGCTTACGACAACACGGACCAACCCACGTCGCTGCTGTTCGGCGACCAGCACGAGCACAATTCCAGCTCTACGTCATCCTCCGACGCTCAGCCGTGGAGCAAGAGTGTGTTCCGGTCTCCCGCAGAGGTAGACGATAATACACCACTGTGATTGATTCCCATCTGGCTTGCCTCTACTTACCCTCCTCCGTTCACTGGACTCACTCACTCGCTCGCTCAATCACACGTGCACGTTTCACCTGTTAACGACCTCACCTGTTAACGACCTCACCTGTTAACGACCTCACCTGTTAACGACCTCACCTAACCTACATCACTTACCTTTGTAGTTAGTGCACACCTGTTAATAAATTGCACAATAATTATTACTTGTTATGCACGGTTTCTTTTTTTTTAATTGTTGGAATTGATTTAGGGTTGTCCAAAATCTTCAATGTTTTCATGGTTTATACAAAGAGTATGAAGCAGGCAGGGAGTGGTCAGGCATGTATGACTTTTATTGTCTAAAGAGCATGGCTCACTATTTTGGTGCGAAAAATGAAATCACACGATAATGATGTGAAGCAGACTATGTGCAAATTCATTTGCAAATAAACAGAAGTGAAAACACTGTTGTTTGTCTACTTAATTGCATACATTAATTATATGATTATAATAATCAACAGAAAGTAAAATTGCATTGTGTATCTCATACGAATACATAGCGAAAACCTGTAGCTAATTAGTTCTAACATTTTATGGTCACGCTATTGGCTGGAGATGCAGCAGAGTGTAAACATCTTGTGCCAAACTTGGTGTTTGAGAGCAAAATGTTACTACATAGGTAACTTTACATAGGAGGTTTGGGGATTTGGAAAATTTTAACTCTTTCTTATAACCATGAAAATGTTTAACCCTTTGGATGGCCTTTAGCAGAATTTTGTCAAAATCAGTTCTGTTGCCTGTGTTTGTGTTTTGAGCTGATCTTGCACACGAATCTTGCCTTGCCTGTTTTTGTGCATTTGCTTTTGCCAGCACATAATGCTTTTTTGGTATGTTCATAGTAATATATAGGAGTGCACAAAATACTGTCTAGATAAATAAAAGAAAGCAAACTCTTGAGGGTACAAGTTATGAACTCAGTCAGTATAGGTGTGTTGTACGATACAAAATACGCTTGTTCGGTACATGTGAAATATTTAGATTTTCTTAAATCAGCTTTCTTCTATAATTTATGTGTAAAAATTATGTCACAAAATAACTATTTTGGAGCAAGCTAATATTTGTGCAATAAATGCTTGAAATTTGATAAAAATATAGAAATAAGACTAATTTGTGTTTTTTACTGCATTCAGCTACTAACTGCTTTTCTTTTAGAATAGTTTTAGATTTATTATTTCTAGATTCCTCCATTGATCATTGTTTGTTTTTACCATTACATTCAGAAAATGTTTTAAAAGTATACGTATACTGACGTTCTTTAAGTTACTGTATTTCTACAGCAATGCTGTTCCACTATTTCTTATGTTACACATTTGTGCTGCACTTAATCATGGGAAGCACATCATCATGGGAAGCACATCCTGGCAAAAGTAAATAAGTACAAAACATGTCAAGGGCATAATTAAAACTGCTTGCTTAATTACTAATTTAAAATCATCTGCATGCTATTCGGTGCATGCTGTGATGTTATATTTATTAAATGACTGTCAGTTTTTATAGATGCTATTCAACACCGTAACAATATGACTGCAAATCTGATTATTTTCTATATAAAACTTCCACAAAGCTTTAAACATCAATATGACATCAATTTTTGTTAGTATTGAGTCGATCATATACAGATTATTTAATGAAGCCTATATTATGTTAATGTACAATTCTTCATATCGATTATTTTAATGAAATATATATTATGTTAATGTACAATTAAAATGATCAAAGTTGTAATTGGATTCTTTCTGTATATTATTTCAATTACTGGATGTAAATACATGTATATTGTAAAATAGATGTTTGCTATACAAAACTTTGTTACTGCAACTTAATTATCGTAATTGGAGACTGAATTTAGTAATAAAATGTTTGTAGGTTTATACTGTACTTTATAGCTGGAAAGATCTTTTTAAAATATGTGTACATACAAAGAGAAATATACAATGAAACTTTGATATTCCTATTCAAGTTTGCTTCAGATTTTAATCAAATTATATTGAGATAAAATATTATACAAACTTACAACAAGTAGTTAATGTTTTGTATCATGTTGTTTAGATTATAATGAACAGAATATCATGTTTTGTTTGCTTGAGCTAGTTTACTATTAAGAAGTGATTTTGAGGAAGTCACATTATTTGTATATTTATATAATCTGTGATAAAAAAAAGAATGAATTATGCTCAAACGGTTTGTAAATAGAAATCTGAGAACTACGTACTTTGATGGCTTTTATAGAACAACAACTTCAGGAAGTGGTTTTCCGTTGATAAATAAACAACTTCACGAAGTGGTTTTCCATTGATAAAAAAACACCTTCATGTAGTGGTTTTTCATTGATAAAAAAATAACAACTTCACGAAGTGGTTTTCTGTTGATAAAACCTATTTATAAAGATTCAGCTACTTAAAGATGATCGCTCACCATTTCTCGTGACGAAAGCAATGGAGCCAGCCACAAGACGATTAATTTGCGATGGTCTATTACTTCTGCTGTAATTATGAGTTTATTTGGAAATGGCATTTGTTTTCGTAAATGTGTGTAGGCCTACTGGTATAAAGTGTTGTGTTTTGTACAAAAATTGTTAATGTTTGTGTGATTATTCATACTAGTTTGTGTACTTGATTATGAAGATACCGGTAATACCTTTTGTTAAATAATGACCTATATTATGATCAATCCTTTAAGCTATATAAATTAAAAAATTATTGTGCACCTACACATACTTATACACTTACTAATGTTATGTGTTTACCCGGTTTACAATGTGTTCATATATTATTTCTTATAGTATTTGATAATGGGCCGTTTCCAATATTGTTTAGTAATTGTTTGTTATCGTTTATTTTATCTATTATTTTACGAATACCTTAGATATATTTTAATCACAAAACTTTTGCAAATAACATTAATGGTATAACAAGTTACATAGTTAATCAATTGTTTTTTAAGTTTTAAAACTCATTTTAATCTATAAAAGTATACATATTTGCTATGTGTTTTCCGGTGATCTAAATATTTGGTTATAATAATAATAAGCAATATAAAATAACAAAATATGTGCAACGTTTTAGAAATAGATTTGTGAGAGTTTTAAATAACAAACACAAAAAAAACAAATTCCATAACCTCAAATGTTAAAGCATTAAAATTTTACCATTTTATTGTTGTGTATAGGCTTATTATCATTGTTGAATCCTTTCAATTTAAAGCAAAGCAAAAAAAAGAGAATAAATCTATATTTATATGATTTTTTCTGGATTTATTTTCACTGGATTGTCATTTCCTTATGTCTAAGATGTAAAGTGAGGGATTTCTCATGTTTGTCTTGTCTTGATGAATTATTTATTTTACTTCTTAAATCCTTCTTTCTGCCTCAATATTTCAATTCAATGTGATATATACACAAAGTTTAAAATGGTGCAGCCTCATCAGTTAAAATAATCAGACAAGAGATTTTGAATCTTACCGGTATATCATCATTTAATTTCATGTTGAATTTTACAAGGCTTATTGGTTTCGTGTCAAAGGTCACAAAGAAAATTTGTTTCTACATGAGATGTTGAGTTTCAAATTACATATAAATAGAAGCCTATAAATTTGTGGATGAAAATGTCAAATGGATCAAAAGAGTATGTAGATGTGTTTGTTTTGCTCCGGTTAATGTGGGTTTTTTTAATCGTATGTTGTGCTATTTGATAATGTGATTAATATACCAAGGCTATTGTTAAACAATTCCATTGCCTTAGTCTTGCCTTGAATAAAACATATATTAATTTGTTTATACTCTTATACTTTTTTATACAGTCCATTAAACATGAATTAAATCACAATTATTGTGCCTTGTCCTTTGAATATAATATTGTATATATGATAAAAATGCAGAACAAATACATTGTAAGCGGTGATATATTCAATAACATGGTTTTTTTCACTATAATTATGCAGAATAAACCATTAACTCAGATAATCGAAATCAACTTATCAAACACCAACCAATGTCACAAAAATGTGCTGGTTTGAAATGTAATAATACATAGCAAAAAACCCACTAAATTGCCCTGAAATTGTGTCTCTGAGAATCTATATTTCATAATTTATTTAAAAGTCTGATGAAATCACTCCCAGCTTCTTTTTCGACAAAAGAAAGTGTCAAGTACTTAAATTAAACACTTGACCTTAAATCAAAGTCATCCATAACAGGCCTCTATTTAGGATTGTCTGCAGAAGGGTTTGTGTTAGGATTTTTTTGATGTGGACCTTTAATGAATAGAAAAAAAATTTGTTTCTACTAATAGACCTACATGTAGTACATGGTGTTTTACAAACATTTTCAATGGGCCTATATAAAAGTATTTTTTAATTCTATTTTACTTCAAACATATAGGTCATTGCTATTCATGTTGTGTCTAATAATAACCACTAAAATATCTCAAAGAACCTTATCTTAGATTAGAAAGTAATTCAGGAAGCCTTATTGTGATGAAAAATGTTTATCTTCTGAAATAATTAAGTCTGTATGTATTTCCTGGTTCAGGTATCAAAGTAAAGTATTAAAGAGAAAAACGTCTTGGGTGGCAGTTTGTCAGGACATAATTATCTCTTAACTTCTGCTTCCTTTATTTTATTTTAATTCCTGAATAGCACTGTGTATCACTAAAGTGTACTTTTTAATAAGTACAATTGCTATTCAAATGAGAAAAAGTTTTGTCTTTGTAATTTTGTCCTGATACGTGGTAATGTGTTTGATATGGAAAAACTAAAATGTGTTTCTACTATAAACCAACCTACATTGTAATCAAAATCAACTCAACGTCTTTGATATGCATGTATACACATATATGTGTGTTCATAATTAATAGGTTTTTACTTCCTTGTAATTCATTAAATTATTTATTTCGGTATTCAAAAAATTAAAAACAACATTTTATACTTTTTTGTATTTTGAAATTTTCACTTGAATTTAAAAGTTTAGAATTTATATTAATTGAATTAATATTTAAATTAAAATTTGTATCATATCTATGGGATATTACAATGTGTGTGTCGTACTCTGTGTATCACACATGTTTAAAATTGATATTTGGCATTTAAATGCTACAAACTTGTATCACCTATTTGGTGTTTTGTTTGTTGAAGCATATTGAAAATAGGTGCACATAAAAAGACCCCTTGCTGTTTTTTGGTAAGAGTAGCCCATGAAACGGCGACAGCGGGTTTCCCCTGAGACCATGTGTCAAATATAACCATGCGCCTGATGTCAAATAACCGCTGATTTATAATCGATGTGTTTGTAGTAGCGTCGTAAAATAAAACAAACTTTACTTTACATTACATTGAAAATAGATTACATCAATTGTAATTAGTAATGTTTAATTAGCTACACTTTCCTTTAATAAGACAGGGTAAAAGAT
The DNA here is from genome assembly GCA_032355825.1 of Melanodrymia aurantiaca. Lineage (NCBI taxonomy): Eukaryota > Metazoa > Mollusca > Gastropoda > Neomphalida > Peltospiridae > Melanodrymia > Melanodrymia aurantiaca. Next base: position 7,932 of record JAULBR010089894.1, read on the forward strand.
AATGCCATTCAAACTAAAATGTCAGAGTGATATTTGGCACCATGTATGAGACAACTATCCTATTTTGTTCACCTTCATAATAATTTTAAATCAAGCAGTATGTGTGTTTATTTACGGAACTGCTGTGGGTTGTGCTTACAGACATTCAAAGTACAGTACTTGTATTGGAACACTTTTGTTCTTTATGTTCTGGGAATGCTATTGGGAAAGCACCAACACCTCACCTAGATATGCTATTTAATTCACCATTGTTATCTATTTTATCCTCCCTAGTTATGCTATCTTGTCCTTGCTAAGTGTATGCTATCACATTCATTTAATATTAGATGCAAACACCGGTCTAGCGAGTGCTCGCCCTATTAAATGAAAGGCTGCTATTGACTGAAAATTAATGTAATACCAAGTGCATAATATTTATACACAATGGATCAAATGTTTGATTGTTCAAGTTTGAATCTGTAATTAAAAGTATATTATATTTTTAATAAATGCATTGTTGAATATTTTGTCTTATTTCTTTATTCTACCATGGGTATTAATTATGCTGTAGAATATTAAATAGTTATTACAATTTACACAATGTCATGTATAATACAGAAAGTAAATATATACATGTATAGTTATTAGTTACATTGTGTATTGTGTGAAGTCTTCCTAACAATACATTATGTAAAATATTGTCCTCCGACAGAAATTTGCCAGCCAATATTATTTTTGCAACTAATGTGAATATTATTTTTGATATACATGTACATGATTGAAAATTATTTCTACAATTCAATTAATTTAATTACATTAACTATTTTGATGGACATGTTGTATTACTAATATTACTAGTGATAATATATATATATTGGTTTCTACCAATAAAAAGAGTTCAATCTTGTTTGCTCAATCACCAGAAGATTTCATTCAATAACCTGCATTGCTCTTCAAAGACTTATGGATCACACATCTCTGCATTAATAACACTGCTTTCTTCCTAACTATGTCTGATGTAAATTACTGGAATTAAAAATGTTCTGCCAACCTTGAACACTGGTATAAAAGTATTCCTATATAGGACTTGCTCTCACTTGGGCAATACAAGAATATTGACTCCTGTTTGTGAAGTCAGTCTAACACTCGTACATGTACATAGGCTGGGGAGTTAACATGAACGCTGGGGAGTTCACATGAACTCCCATCTCCCCATCCCCACCCACACCCACACCGTTAAGGCAAAGTGTCCACTCCACATAACAACACAAAATTTCACAGTGTAATATTAGGGGAAATGTACACAAAAGGGCCTGTTAGGTTCATATTAGAACCCCAAAGGTCGGCTAGGTTCACATTAGAACCCCCAGGTGCAGACCACACTACTGTCATATAAATATTCTAGTCTTCAAAGTTTCACATTTATTTATCTGCCAGGTTGATTCTGTGTACCAGTTTGCCAGTTTGCGCAAATATATCTACATTTCAATTGTTAAATAGCCTAAATTTCTTTAAATGACCATCACTAACTATTTTGACACGGAAAGCATGATTACATGATGATGAAATAAAAGAGTTTTTACGCAACAGAGGTTTATGTTTATGTAGAAAATTGCTTGCATTTAGCATCAACAAAATTTCAAAATGTCATTATATTACATAACATTGCTTGCTAAACATCGTCGTATACATCGACAACAACAAAATGTAAGCGAATAGTTCCAACACTGCTACGGTCAGTTCTATTGTCAGCCGGCACAACAGACCAAAACAATCAGTGAATAATGGTCTTCAGCTAGACTAATATTAATTATTGTTAACCATTAGATCTGTAGTTATTCATTACTAGTTATTTTGTTGCTACAGTTGTCTCATTTTCATATTGTGAACAAGGGAAGTTTGGAGCTTGATAAAAGACAAAGTTTGTTTAAACAATACCTCTGGAACACATTAATCAGTGGTTAATGGATGTCAAACACAGTTATATTGACACTTGGTCACAGAAGAAACCTGCCGCCACTTATGCTACTCTTCAAATAACAGCAAGGGATCTTTTATGTGCACATTCCCATAGAAAGGATAGCATACACCACAGCCTTAGATCACTAGTTTGAATAGAAAATAACCCAATGGGTCCCCCGATGAGGATTGTAATATTTTGTTTACGCTTCTACTTATGGTACACACTATATAGTATATAATTATTACAACAAAAATCAATAAACATTTTTGGCAGGAGACACCATATTTGCAACTAACCTACATGCCTTTTCATTAGTTAATTTATCTCATTATTTAGATGGTAGATGAACATTGCTATTCGTAATAATTATTGTGATGTAATACCAGATGAGAGAACGGGTGTTGCCATGGCATAAATGCATTTTGAAGAAGATATTGCATCTGTCTATGGAGCCCGCTAAAACTCGCCCAAAGAATTGATTTTCTTGAGAAAGTATTATAACCAGTATCTATGATGTAGTAGTTAGACCTCCATGCTCAAGACTGGCAGGTACTGGGTTCAAATCCCACTCAAGACAATGTGATTTTTAATCATAGTACCAGCTCCAACCCTACTGAGTGCTTTCAACTGTTAAGGGTGGGTGTACACCACTTACACCGACCAGTGCTGCACTACTGGTATTACAAAGGTCATGGTATATGTTGTCCTGTCTAGGAAACCATATTAAAAATCCTTTGTTTAGTAATAAGCAACAGTTATAACCAACTAATTACATGGGTGTTAATAATTCTCAAAAAAATTTAATTAATGTCTAATTTTTTAATGTGTAATTATAAATATCAGCCCAAAACTTAAAATTATAATGCATATTTTCAGTCATACAAATTCACTTTTGTTAGCACCCATGTAACTACATGTAGCTTTATATAGATATAAATATATACAGTCATTATATGCATTTGTAAGGCAAATGCCTCTATACTATTGTTAGTTATAACTTATTTACATGCTAGTTTAGAGACGTTTCTCTATAATTCCATACATAACAAATAAATTAAATACAATTTAACAACATGAAAAAAGACATTGGCTATAGGGTGTTAAAATATGGTAAAAATCAATATATAACATTAAAAAGTTGGAGATAATAACTTGCATTTTCCCCAATCGATTAAATTGCATGATGGACAACTATTGTCACAGCAGGCTTTGCAGGATATATTTGTACTTCTATTGATTCCCCAATTCATTAGTTAGATTTATGTTGTGGACAACTCCTGTTGTCACAGCACGCTTTACAAAATCAATTTGTACTCTGTGTTTGCACTGACCATAGAAGATATAATATATTATCTGCCTGTTAATATTACTTATGCCCATTAGAGACCATTTATCTTTCAATTCATCGTTGTCAAACTTACTTAAACAACGAAAGATTAATCGTACTTGTACACATAAGTGTTTTATCATTTATTCCAAACGGTGCTTGTCATTATAATTGATATGCTATTGGCCCATTCCACGTTACGTGTGTTACAATTCAGAATATTATTTTACAGAACAATTATTCCTGAGAGATAACTCTTCCTAAATGTTTATAACTATGATGGTAATATATGCACGCATATATGGAAACGGTACAATGTAAATGAACTATATCGATAAAATCGCGTTAATGGAAAGCGGGCCATACCCTTTCTTTTATCATTACGATGAAGACAGTCCTTTAATGGATCATGCATAAATGTTTATGTTTTTCACAATCCGAACAATGTTCCGAAGGTTTGGGGGGCAGGGGGGCTAAAGCCAAGTTCAGATTTCTTTTCATGTAAAAACATCGGTCCACGTTCGATCAATGTTTTATGTCAGGAATAGAAGGAGAGGGATGGGCAGGGGGAGGGGGGTTGTTCTGGTAAAAAGCTAAGTTCAGATTACATTTCATGTAAAGACCTCAGTCCACATTTGATCAATATTAGGACTGGGAGGAAGAGGGAGGGGGGTCAAACCAAATCCTAACTTTGTTTGAAATTGTGATCCTAACTTTGTTCGGATTGTGAAAAACATTCAATGATTGATATTTATGAGTGATCCCTTAGCTTCAATGGACATGTAAACTAAACACTGTTTGAGCTTACTCGGCTGAATATGTCTGGACCGTGTTTTACACCGAGTGTTCGCGGACATGCTGGTTCCTCTATTACGCGGTCGAGTAGATACTTTATTGCTGGGTCATAATTACACGTTTCAGTGAAGTTCTGACGTTAGACTGAAATATTTGTGAACAATACGATTCATCATATGGTTGTAGGTTTGTAAAGAACAGCAATTAAAGGTGTTGGTGAACGGAGATGTCGCCAGTCAGTGGATTCAAACTTGAAGCCAAATATTGGAGATCAAAACTCTGGGAAAACCAAAATGTTTTCTCCATGCTGTCGATCACATGATACATGGTTCATACACGCTTGACAAGGCCCTAAATTTGAAGGTGGCCCTAAAAAGTCCCTATTTTGATGATCTAGCCTTAAAAAGCCCTATATATTTAACGGGAAAGTTCACAAAGGACCCTAAATTGGGCCATATAAGCCCTGAAATCGATAGACATTTTTCTTTTTCCGCAAACATTAA
>JAULBR010089905.1:0-12497 GCA_032355825.1 Melanodrymia aurantiaca
TATCTAATTATAGCATCTGCGCAGACCTATCAGTTACATAGAGCTAATGCGCAAGCATTATGTAATGGTCAGTACAATGGCTAGATAATAAATTAGGTGCATGGCCAATGTTTCCAACAGTAAAAATGTGATCTGCCGTTCCAGTTATGAACTAAAGAAAGTTCTTCGCGGTTCTAGTTATATTTATGATAATATTAAAACGGTTTATGTTGTAATACAACATAGACATGTTTAAATCGACAGAATCATGTCGAACTGTGAACCAAGAACCAGTTTTGATTCCGAGAATCAACTTGAACATGGCGTCGTCTATGGAACCGACATAAAGGAACTTTAAAAATAACGTGAAACTAAGGTGACTGCTGTTTTAAGTTATACTAATATGAAAAACAGTATGATGAAGATAGTTTATACGATCGTCTACACAATACTAATATTATTATTCGCTATTTTAAGTTAGAAATCAGTGACAGGTTTTCCGATCTGCCTGTAGCCCAAACATGCAGTTTGCCAAATCTTTGAACTGCGTTTTCTCCATAACAATTCCTGAGCATGCGTCTTATTCTCCGTTACGAATTCTTAAATATTTCTAAAAGTTCTAATCGTATTTCGATATTTTAAACAGCATTTTGTTCTATAGAACTTCCTTTATCATATGGCAACACCATGTGGTGGGTTATGCTGTACCGTCACACATATATATGCCTGTATATATTGAAAATTATTCTGAATTCTTTTTACAAACTGAATAATGTATTGATGGAACTTTTGCCATAACTAATTCAAAGCAATAATTATACATGTCTGAAAACGTATAGGTTACAAAATAAATAATTTATGAATTATATTTATTATCTATCCACATGTTAATCCTTCTTATTAGCATGAAGATGTTAAATGTATTTGAACTGTAAAATTCAATAGTCACAAGATGCTGCCCAATTTAACCATTTCTTACATTCCGTGTTGGATACATTTGCTTATCTAAATTTAGTAATAGTTACGAAATAGCATCTGTTATGAATGTTATACTCGAAAAGTGATATTTGTGATTTGTATTTCGTATATAATGGGTGGCGGACAGATTTTATAATTGATCCAATAAATAAAAAACAAATGTTTAAACCAAGTTAATTTTTTGTATCACTGATTAGCTAAAACCTTATCAAGTTGTAGAATATTATCGTTCTATAAAGTTGGGATCATAAGTCTTCCATTTATTGCCAAGTGCACACAATGAAAAATAGCCCATGTACTTAAGATATTTTTTTCTTTTACTCTTCTATAGATCTGCTAATTTTATGCCAGTAATTTGTATAAATACTTATATTATACGTGATGTTTGTATACAATGGAAGGTCGAGTACAGTTTTGTAGTATTTTTACATTTTTAGACGATAGTTTTATATTGTTATGCATTACTTCAGCATGTTTATGCATCAAGTGTATCACTTTTTAACAATGTTATAGTCAATAAAATAATGATCATAAAAAGCAATTATTTGTTGTTGTTTTTTGTATGTCGATTGTTTTCGTTTGAATTTCGTTTCAGTCTTGAATACCATATACCAGTGTATAATATATATATATACATGTATATCAAGGAATATGTCTAAATAAGTTGGCCACCTTCATTGATGACGGTAATCTCAAACTAATAATAGTCGAATCTGCCTGAAGTGACCATCTAAGGGAGTAAAAAAAGTGGCCTCATACTGCACTAAAAGTGCAGACTGGTTTGGTTGTATGCTAAAAATTATAACTCCTTTATTACAAGAGTAAAAAAATAACAACTATATAAAATTCAACTCTTTAAGATCCATTTTATTTCTGAACACAGTTTCCATATGAATGTTTTTATCTCGGTTATACACAAAATGAAACCAGTATTTCTATAGCCAAATTGCTCATATACATTTGTATGTATTGAACACTACATGAGCAGTTGTAAAACTTTAAGTACATGTATGCTAATAAATAAAAAGAATATCACCTCCCATTATACACAATGTAGGACAATAAGTTTCTGCAATCAACAGGTACATGGACAATTAAATGTCACCATTTTTTCAGGTGTATTTTCCCTTTCTCATTGGTGGTGAAAGTAAAGTTTGTTTTATTTAACGACGCCACTAGAAACCCATTGATTATAAATCAGCGGTTATTGGACGTCCGACGCATGGTTGTATTGACACATGGTCAAAGAGGAAACCTGCTGCCACCACATAGGCTACTCTTCCACGAATGACAGCAAGGGGTCTTTTATGTGCACTTTCCCATAGACAGGATAGCACACACCACGGAATTTGATAAACCAGTCGTGGATCACTGGCTGGAGACGAAAATAGCCCATAAAATGTTTTCGCTGTGGAGGATCGATCTCTCTACCCATCCCGCCACAAGCGGCATTGGTGGTGAAAGTAGCCATACTATTTGTATTGTGAAACACTGACCCAATTGTAAACCAATCTTTCTTACTTATTTTAATTATCATGCCACCTTTTAAATTAACGGCATCACACCACCAAATGCACATCTAGTATATTTTGCAACAGTACCGTTACATTTTTTTACTCAATATTTGAACTATATAATGTATATCTGACTACCAGGAGTTAGTTTAATGGAGATGTTATAACGTCACTTGCCTTAGCCATGACATTACACTACAATTGCGTAAATGACACACTCAAAATATATCAAGATATTTTGGGGTATTAAATTTGGATTGCAAAATGGGAACTGGCTTTTTGTGATATATTTGGAGATACATGTAGGCTACTCTTCTTCGAATAGCGGTAAGGGATCTTTTATGTGCATCTTCCCACAGCCAGGATACCACACACCATGGCTTTAGGTGGACCCGTTGGGGATCACATTGGTTGGAATGGGAAATATACCAAATGGTCCACTGAGGAGGATCGATCCGTCGCCCTATCAAACCTCAGGCGGACACTCTACTGCTGAGCTATGCCATGCATCCAGCAGTGTAATAAATGTATTGAACCATTTCCCAGTTATAATTGTGACCTGTCAAAAACATTGCATAAAGTGGTCCGATTCGGTCTATATCATTTTAAATTGAGCTGTGATGAAAACATCAAAGAAAAAATGGATTCACAAAACAGCAATGTACATGCGTCATTCCGAAATTAAGCTGACTAGAAAGGAAAATATTAATATATAAATTGTGATGTTAAAACATGTACATATGGTACATTGTATATACACAATGTTGCAGTAACATTCCGCCTAGAAACCCAATTGTCACTCGTTTGAACGTACAAAGTAATGTTCTGTTTCCAACACTATGGTGAACCATATTTATAAATGATCATATTTTATTTCCCACGAAACATCGTATTTCAGTTCACACTCGCAAAATACATATACAGTGTATTAGCAAACGAAAATATTTCCATTTACGTTAATTGTAGAAAATACGAAATTGAAGGAAATACTTTTTTTTCTTCTGAAATTAAGCCCAGTATTAAAACTGTTGGATGTAAAATAATCAACGGTTATAAATTAAACAATACTTATAAGACATTATAGTTTGCACTTCGGAGTGGTTTTTTAAGTTGTGGTCGGGGAGGGCCAATGATATGATCCTTATTAAGAAACGCTAAGTATGCTTGAATTTCAAACCTCAGGCAGACACGTGCACTGATCTATGTCATGCTCACATGTAACTGTTGATTTGATTGATCAAATCAAAATAATGTCATTTCCAAGAAACATTACTTTCATATATTTTTGTTTGCCATTTATTAGACCAGGATACAAATACAAACATACTTCATATTGTGAATAACAAAAGAACTGAAAATTTACCCCTTATTTTGCCATAAATTTGTTTCATGCTTCTGTGTTGTGAGGGCTATATACACATATTATATACAATTTAGACATGAATGTACAAGAAGGCTTGAGACATTTACCTCAAGTAAATGCAAATTACATTATATGTTTTGCATATACATGTACATGTACATGTACATGTATATATAAAAATAATTTGCTGCTTTAACTTTAGATCAAATTTGACATTGACAGAAATCAACATACACATCATATTTCTCCTATTATATAATGCATTGTAAATAGAATACAAAAATGTACCAAACTCGCTACTCGAAATTACTGTTCACTGATGTTAAATAAACTGTATAATGAATAATTCTCTAAAAATATACATGCAATATGACATGTAAACACATTATATATTCTCTTTATCATCTACAATCTTGTAAATGGTATTTTTTAATTATTGCAATAAGTCACTAAAACAATGATAACAAAATTCAAGATGTAAGGCCTTAAATTCTTAAAATCATATGGCACATGTTTTGTACTGTACATACCTAGTAACCTCTGCTACATAGTCCACATAACTTCTATTATGCAATGTTAAACATACAACCTATAAAACATCTTTCATTTGATCTGTTTTAATCTCCAGATTAAGACAACAAATTTATCTACAGATATATGCCTAGACATGTCACTAAAAAAATAATTCTGGGGAAAATAAACCTTTTTGAAAAAGAAAAAGAAAGATTTTCTGCACCAGGAATTGAACTACACATGTACATGCAAAACAAGGAACGGAATGATCAGACACACCACTGTCAAAGATAAAACAATCTACAGTAAAACCTGTAAATAGGTACCGCGGTAGTCGACCAACAAACAGTGGTCTGTATGGACTGATTAACATATATATACTAGTATATACAGATTTGTTTACAGAAATGATATACAGTAATCTAAAACTCTCGTTATAAAAAAGATAGTCGTTATAAAAGCCATACTTTGAGCAGGTTGTTATGTACAGGTTGAAATACAGGCATTTGTTGAACAGAACATATTTGAAGTTCTCTTTATAGCCAGGTGGTTTGTGATAACAAGATAAAGTTGCTATAGCAGTTTCATTATCTAGAACTTTGTATTATCGGAAATATCCCAAGATATAAATGTCTTATTAATCAGACTACCATTCACTGCATGCCAACCATGAAGTTATCTCATGATGTTATCTAAGTTCTGCTAATAATATCTCAAATGGTCTGTGTCACTCACTAATAATCTTTGCATAGGTATTCAGTCTTTCACAATGGAATGATTACATATAATAATTATATTCATTGTCATCAAGCAATGGGTTGTTCTTTAAACAAATGGAATAAGCCAATATTAAAATCCATACACAGGGAAAGATTTCTTGAATATCACTGAGCAGTTTTCATCACAAACACTCTTCATATATTTCTAAAAAAAAAGAAAACGGAATCGCAAAATTAATTTACATACAAAACAAATTATACCCGTTTTATTTATTTCAGGAGGCACAAACTAAAAGGTGTGAAACTCCATTGCTGTTAAATAAAGTTTGTTTTATTTAATGACGGTGTCAAATATACCGTCTTTTTCACCTCACAATTATGCTATGCAAACCACAATTTTCTACTATCTTTGATGGTGTTTAAATTATCAGGTAACACTGCAGTAAAAGTTGCATAATAAAGTTCTAGTATTATTATTGTAAAATGGGTAATATTGACGTCTGTAAATGTTTGCGATTTAAAAAAACAATCAACTCACGATATGTAATTTTTGTATTGCAAAAACACCATTGTTGTCTTTTTAATAGTTATCATTGCTAGTAATTATGTGCATGATTGTAGTTTTCATGGTTTAATGACAAACATGAAAATTGCGAAAATTACAGACACGCAAATAACACCCGTTTTACAATAATTATTGAACTAGTACATAACTGCATGTACCACCTTCAATGAACTAAGAGATCAAAAAATGAATTTGTAACATCAGATCTTACCTTCTTGGAATGATAACGCATCGTCACAACTTTTGTAACTCCTGAAATAAAACAAAATTTGAAGCTATTTATCAAATACAGTAAAATTCATGGAAATTTCTTTCATTAACAAATTTAATTATATAAATTTGATTAATTAATGCACATTATACAAAAAATGAAAGCATAATTAAATGCATTCTTTCTGAACTAAAGCACAGTGTCGGAATAAAATGACAGTGCTTGAACAATAATTGGACATAACCAGGTAAAATATAAATTGATAAGCACACATATAATTTTGTGGTAAGGTTTAAATTAAATATAGTGCTTAACTGCTAGTCAATGTAACTGTCACACACTATCGATCCATCTGCGCTATCCGTAGATCTCACTGAACCATCAAATTAAAAATCGATCGATCGGGCAATCATTGATCAATCACACAAACATCGATCAATTATGCACTGTGCAACCATTAATCGATCATGCAACCATCGATATATGTATATGTACAGGGCCTACAGAGAAAATGGGCAAACAAATATATTACAGTATTAGAAGGGTGTACCTACATGTACATGTACGTAATAGTAATATAGTGCATTAAATAAAAATAAAATTTTAATTCTCCATAGTGCAGCATGATAAATCGATGCTTGCACAAATGACGGATCTTTTGACTGAACTATAAATAATATGACGGTAATGTAATAAAATGAGATTTGTATTTCTTTATTATAAAATTATTAATACAAAGAAATTCTTATTTAAATAAAAGGATTTTTACTTCTTTGTTATCAAATTATTAATAAAAAGGAATTCTTATTTTAACAAAATGATATAGCCTACTTTTTTAGCTCTGAGTTTAATGTATGTCGTCTTATATTAGCAACTCAAATCTGATAAATCTATCATTGACATCAAACTTTAGTGAAATCAACTGAGTTGTGATGGCATCATCACTGCTGGCCTTGACGTGTTCTATTGTATATTAAATATACAGTGTAGTACTGGGGTATCTCTTTTCACTTTATCATCATAAATATTTATATCTGCTATGGCTTTGCTAAATTTGCTATAATATTTGACAATTGAACGGTACATATATAACTTCGTAACACAGTAACAGTAATTAAAATCATCAAATATTCTTTAAATTATCAACATATATATATATATACCGTAATATACAAAACTATAATAATTTCAATACAATACATTGCAACCCAAATGAACCTAAGTGGCTGGAGGCTTTACGCATGTAAATATACAAACAATGCCTAACAATGTAAGTGCATGCGTTTGTGACTCACCCCTCGGCATTGATTGGTGGTTCTATATTCACATAGGAATCATTACATGTCATGACCTGTAGATAGCAAGTCGTAACAGTACAGTTTCAACAATAATTTATTGCTCATGATGTTTGTAAATACCATTACAATAATATTTAATAAATGATTAAAATGTGGACTGTAAATTTAAATGTTTATATTCATTGTATGTACATTCTTATTTTAACACTGAATGATCATGTTCTATTAGTTTTAGGAATATTTTGTTTCATATAATTTGAATTAATAATAACACTTTATATCAATTTAATACATTAATTTAACAAGTTTAAATCTTGCAAGTGCTAAATGCCTCATGCATGAAGATTCATATACTGTAAATGTAAAATTAGTCCATGCTAAAAAGGGATTCTACATGCATTATTGATAAAGAAAATAAGAAAACATTTAATTAAAATGTCAATTTAAAATTATGGAATAAAATTTTAAGCAATGGGCAGATAACTTAACGTTTCTTTTATCATGCCATTTTAGAGTTCACATATGGAGAGAAATTAATAACTGAGCACTAGTGAACATGAATAACTGGATTCAGTCCTAAGTTTTTCATATGAATTTGTGGGAATTATGGCCACATTTGAAAATTGTATAATCGTTGACAGAGATGCAAATTTGTGGCTACATTTAAAAAAGGTATAATTGTTCAGAGAAATAAATAACCACACCAATAGTTTAGTAAAGAGATCAGAGAGTAATTAATGAAATAAGTTATTTTTAAAAGGTCAAAATTCTAACAACAAACGTATATGTCCATGCGGAAATAATATAAGGTTTACTTTTGAAAAATGTCCATGCAGAAATAATATACAGTTTACTATTGAAAACACGCCCTTTGTACACTACACTTACACTGTATTTTATTATTAATATCACGACACCCAGACATACATGTACTGTGAGCTAATCACAATATCACAGTTGGACAAAATATCACATTTTGAATACCTTTTCTAAATTGTAGCTACATGTACTTAAAAAAAACCTATCGAACCTCAGGTCCACGCTTATGGGCTCAGCTACACCCCGCTTAATTTTGACACATGGTCTACAGAACAAAATCTCTATAACTAAATATGCTACTCTTTGATAAGCAACAAGGGCGCTTAACATGCACTTACCCATTGGGAGGACATTACATGTCACTGCCTTTGATACACCAGTATGTATATAAAGTATCATTATAATTATAGACGTACATAATCTGGTTAAAACTTGTTAAAACAAAATAACTGTACTGTAAGTAACCCATTCCATTTGTACCATTATTGAAAGAATACACAGAAGATTTGTGTATAGAGATACAAAGGAAAATATATAAAACAAATGATATTTAAACAAAATAAATAAAAAATGACAAATATGTGTCAACACACCAGTTGAATGGCTTTTAACTGAATAATATACTTGACCATAACCTAGAGAAATAAGAACATTTCGAGATTAAACAGTGTATTTCAAGGATTACACAGAAACAGTAATATTACACTATTTTTCATTTTCAGGAATATGATAGTTTACCATTCCTAACACAGTGCCAATCCCACCACAGTGGGGTGCACAGTGACCATATCAAAAGGAAAAATATTATTACATGTTTTTGGTATGATCACAACATTTACCGGTATTGTCATAACATTTACCGGTATTGTCATGACAACAAATTACATGGTCGACAATACATGTACATGTAATTGGGCAAAGTGAATTAGTTTGAAAACCTATTGGTTTCTTGAAACTGAATTAACGAAAGAATGCCAAGAATTTAAATATTAACACCTTCAGACTCATATTTAGGATTCCATGTGAGATTTAATTACCTGGGTTCATTTAATTACTATTAAAATTAATATTTGCTTAGCTGAGTGGACTTAAAATGGCTTCTCTTTTTATTATTCCAATGGGTTCATTAGAATCCCCCTCCAGGATTTTATAGATGATTCCATAGTTATTATCGTTATACAGGTTTTACATACATGTATATTTATCATTGTCTACAAATACATGTAGTACGGTAATATAACTGAGACATTTCCACTAGCACAGTGAACAAAATACACAATCCAGACTAAGTGGATTTGGTGAACTTTGGATTCCATGCATAGAGCATAATACTTACTTTGTTTAACACAACAAAATATATTCTCAATTCACAAAAATTCTATGGTTGCTTTTAGTAATATTTAAATTAATTTACAGGTAGGGGTGGTGAAATCATGCAAAGACAAGCATTGACAGTAGCTGACAATTGAAATGTAAGCATTCAAATAATTTGTATAAAAACATGTTATTCAAATGGATATGCATTGAATAACATTTTATACATAGTATTAATATGTTTGAAACACTGCAAAAATTGATCACTCAATTAAGTATTAAAAATGGAAAAAGATATATCAGTGGACTTTGTCTACGGTAATTTGGTTTCATATCCGAATGACAAATAAGTTACTTGCAAAGCTGCTCACAACTGTCTCAATGTTAAATGTGTGGAGAGCTTGTTGACCAATCATGTTGGATTGTAATATCAACGCTTTGTCAATGAGTATCGTATTCCACAATGTGAGGAAGGATTTTGTTATGACACTGTGAAATCTCTCACATATGAGTAATAAAAATAGAAAATGGCGTACTATCATTTAAAATGTTTTTAAATAATAATTAAAGGACTTAATTTCTTGTGGACATAGCATTATTTGTTTTGTTTTTCATTCGCTGATTTAATTGCTGTGTATGTTGTAGTCTCATTCAATAATAATTCTGAATTAGCTAGCTTTTTGTCAAACATTCCTGCTTTAAGAGAAGTGAAACTGGTTTCATGCTGTCTATATGCTGCTATATTACTGAGGTAGATATTAAAGAGTTGGAAATCAGAATGTGGTGGTTATTTTAAAACAGAAATTCCACAATGCACAATGAGTTCAAAATAATTATATAGAGAATAATTTGTGTTGAAAATGCACAAGAGTTGACAGACATGTAATAGAGATCAGTAACTGAGAAACCAAAACATTCAATACAAAATAATTCTTGATCTGTAACGGTATTATATTCAACTGATATAATACACAGAATTCTGTGTTAATTAAGTTCCAGTTAAAACAAAGAGTCCACTGAATATTTTATTACATTTGGTTGTTAATAATGACATGGGATGAACAATGTAAATTCTGGGGTAACAAATACAATGTACGTCTGCACAATACACATAATAGTTACACAAGGTAGTACAGTGTATCTGGGTAACTGCTGGTCATATCATGATAAATCCATGTCTGATTTTGTGAAGATCTATACAGATTTACTTAATTTGTCTCTGCTTTACACAGAATGAGTATTAATAATTTATCTGTTGCTGTAAAGAAAATGAGTTCTTTGATAAAAATTGAATACCCACCTTGTGTCTTGTCATATCAATTTTATCTGCACTGGTTTATTAAAGTACAAAAATCCTACACTTTTATCAAGTCTAAAGGTCATAAATTTGATACTATATGACAGTTTATTGTTTATGGAAAATATTATATGTTTTATATACCAGTACCTAAATTTAATATATAATCGAGATAATCTCACATTAAAAAGATGGGACAAAAAACATTCAGTTAAATTGATAAAAAATGTCCATTTATTAATTTACAGTTACAAGACACGGTTTACGGAAGCTCATCATAAACTAGTATTATATAAGATCAATATTTACAGCTTATGACCTACAAAAGGATATATCATGATATGACTAAATGCATGGGTGGAACACAATCCTAGCAGCTAGGTAACACAAATACTTTGAAATGTACTTGTACCAGGATGTTCTCAGTGTGTGGCTGACAAACACCCATAGCCTGATCACAAAAGAACAAAACAGACCATAACTGTCACATTACTAGTACTGTACTATGATTAACACAATGTTTGTAGTAAAATAATTCTATTTATATTATGTTAAAAAAGAACATGTTTATACACATGAACATTTATTTACTCAATGACAAATAGTATATTGTCATCACTGTAAGAATTTCTGAGGTAAATGTATTTTTTTTTAGAAAAATTCTTAAAATTTTGTGTGCATCTCAAAATGGTAGAAAATATCCTTGTTCATTAAAAGATGTAGCTTTCTGACAATACAAAATACATGTGCGGTAATTTACTTTGTAAGAGAATGATTACAGAGTATGATGTAAGATGTCCAAAGCTTAATTATCATTAATACCAATTACTGAAACCTGGGTAAACTTAAACAAAATATATTTTTGAAATCCTTGACATAATTATAAGAGAAATTATTTCACCGGAGCTTGAACATATAGTAGTCTAGATACTGTTGGTAGATAACAATCTGATAACTAAATACATGTAGGGGGCTGATAATAGAATACCAGCTGTCAGGTAATGTATGACAATTGCCAAATAATTTTGTGTCATCCAGGAAAAAATATTAGCAGACAAAAACAAAATCAATCTGACAAAATAATTTAATATATGTCGGATAAACATAAAGTTTGTTTGTTTAACGACACCACTGGAACACATTGATTATTAAACAGCGGTTATTGGATGTCAAATACACGGTTATATCGACACTTGGTCACAGAGGAAACCTGCTGCTGCCACATATGCTATCCTTCTTCGAATGACAGCAAGGGATAATTTATGTACAATTTCCTAGACAGGATAGCACACACGACAGTCTTTGATAGACCGGTCATGGATCACTGTTTGGAACGGGAATCGATGATTCGATCAATCGAACCTCAGGCAGACACTCTTGTGCTAAGCTATGTCCTGCTGCCTATATAATATCCAATCTAATTGCTATTTCTGTAAAACAATTAAATTTTTATTTTAAATAAAAGATTTGTTTTTCAAAGACATATTCTCACCTTCTTTATACTATCTGTCGGTACCTCAATGTTGCTGGACTTTACATAACCCCCTGCAACGAGGAAAAAACCACAAATATAGGTAGGCTACATTCTATTATTACTTACCAACTGCTATATCTTGAAGAATATTATGACTGTGTTCTGACACTAATTTGTTTAGTTGCTGAATAGACCATGCTGTGTTAATTTTCTATCATAAGTTAAAATGATAAGACTAATACAATTTGCATGTATGAACAGTAATGACATGGCATTTACAGCAAAGTATGAATGCACAACAAAAGAATGCAATGTTTTGTTACTGGGTAATCAGCTTACTGTTACTATTAGGTGGATAGACTTGGAAAATATTCCTAATGAGATACCTTCCTAATTATCTACCCTGAGCAAACAGCCAATAGGTGGCGCTTATGATAAAGGTCATCGGTCCCA